>JASDQU010737261.1:120074-140897 GCA_032191745.1 Picea mariana
TGGGCAACTCAAATTTTACATCAAGTTTCAACAATGGCATTTCATGTTTATGCTTATGTACATTTTTCTTCTCATTAGATTTTGAACTTGAACTTGAAGAAGAAGGAGAAGAAGGAGGTGTTGATGGAGGTGAAGGAGGAATTTGAGGTTGTTCATATTCCTCTTCACTTTTTCCCTTTGAAGAATTACCCAAAACCGGTCGCTTCTGTTCCAAATAATCTTCATACAAAACTGTCACCATCTCCGACATGGCCTGGAATGTTTTCCGGAAGTCTTTCTCTTCTTGAGGAATCCCTTCATCCGATGCCATCTTCTCTTTAAAAGAAGCTGTCTTTCTCAATCCAATTAATGGATTCTATGCAACAAGCTCGCCTTCACCATGATGTATCTTTTCCCTGGTTATCATGCAACTCAAATCCAAACATCAACTAAGCTCTGATACCAATTGATCCGGCAGGATCTTTTCAATGATTATGGTTGAGTTTTAAACTTGCATGAATTCATTAACCATTTGAGAATTTAACGAAAGAATGAGGAAAAGAAGAGAATTATATCAGTAAAATACACATATGCAGATCTGAAAACAATAATGAACAACAAACCATAAGAACGCAGGTTGATAACGGAGTTCGGCACAATGTTTGCCTACGTCTCTGGGCCTTTTTCCTTGTGGGGGAGGCTTCTTTATTTCTGCTCAAGTGCTCAAAATTACATCTCATCAATGCCCAAAGGCTACAAGACTGATCTGGTCTTCTTGTCACAGATCTCAAGAACCCAATGAAAGAAACGACATGCAAAACTGATGCTCCAAGCTCCCAGAAACGATCCGACAGCGTTTCCACCTCAAAGGCTTCCCTGCAACAAACTGACTTTGGCTTGGCTTTCCAACAGCATAAATCTGCAAAAATGACTATCCCTTGGCCTCAAACAGGCCTGGTTTATATAGGATTGGAGTTGGTTTCACATCCCCAACATCCCCAATATCTCCCAAAAATGGAGAAATCTGTTCAAAATAGGTATAATTAATTAATAAAAACCAATTTTTGTTTTAAAAACCCATTTTGAACTATATAATAGGCTCTAAGCCCCTAATCCGGTGCGCGGCCCCCATTTTGTAGGTCACATGGCATATACATACGGCCACGCGCTATAGCGCGGGCCCCCCAAATCTCGCTCCAACTCCGATTACGCGCCCGCTCCGGGATTCTCGGTCATGTGGACTGTTGAAACGGAACCGTGGCCAACTAATTAACAAACTTCCACGCGTTTTTGTAAAGTCCCGGTTCGTATGGCTATAACATAGGACCCGTGGCCTATGTTTATAACCGCCCGCCGTTCATTGGCTGCCCCGAGCTCCGGCTACGGTCGTATGGTACTATCGGTTGAACCAAGGGCTGGGGCTAGGCCCCGACCCTTTTTTCCCGCCGTGAACACTTTAAACCAAAATTAAATACAATTTCGGCCGTTTACATAATAAAACCGACCGCCCGCCGTCGTGGCCAGCCTGATTCCGTTAAGTCGTTCACTTGCCGAGAGGTCGTGGGTTCGACCCCCGGCGCGACCAAACCATAAATTTTACATTGAAACCAATCGACGAATCATACTGCGCCATGTGGCACCCTGTGAGTGGGCCACATGGCATTTTTTACCCAATCGAAACTGGACACGTCGTCTTCTTATTCGTCAGCATCAACCAATCAAACTGTGCCACGTCACCCTGCCACTTGTCAGACGCCGATTAGCCCACGTCATCGTATGGTCGCCACATCAATGCTGACGTCAGCGTGCCATGTGTCACCCTGTGAGTGGTGACACGTGTCACCTCAACATTGGTCCAACTGTACTCTAAAAACACCAAATCCACCTGACACGTGTCACGTCCTGGTGATGCCACGTGTCCTCCGTACGGGCCTGCCACGTGTCGCTCTCTGATGCTGCCACGTGTCGTCATCCCTTGTCTGCCACGTGTCCTGTACGGAATCTTCCACGTCACTGTACGGAATCTGCCACATCACTGTACGGAATCTGCCATGTCACTGTACGAAATCTGCCACATCATTGTACAGAATCTTCCACGTGTCACTGTACGAACGTGCCACGTGTCCTGCCCAGTCAGCATCAAATTTTTGCCTGTTTGACTTTTCGGACAGAACGCGATATCTTCTCCATACGGACTCCGTTTGGCATAAAAATTATACCACCGGAATCAGGAAGACGAGACAGACGCAATGACATAGGTTTCGTCGCATTCCGAGCACTTTCATTTTTGAGCATTTTTCAAGCCCTATCAGGCTTCTGGATCTGTTTTCAGATCACAAATCCAACTAGGAGGATCCAAAATAAAGGAAAAAGGATACAATAGAATAATCAATAAAGTAATCAATATAAATGGAATCTATAGCCCAGGGAAAATAATCTACAACCTAATATGATTTGGAGATGGAATCGGATAAGGAGGATAATACCAACTCTAAGGAGGAAGAAACAGAACCAACCAGAGACATAAAAATGAAAATAAGGGGATCCAACTAAGGGATCATTGATGTATCGATTTCAACAAATATTAAAGAATCTAAACTCAAAACTCAAAAACTAAAACAAAGAAGTGTTTGGAAACATCTTTCATGGTGACATAGAAAAGGAACTCAAATCATTTTATCATTGGCTCCACTCTAACCCAAATATATAAAAATAGGAAGCCATAAGGTCCACCCTGAAACACATCCCCTAGATGGTGATCCATATTATAATATTAGCTTGATGAGAAGAGTTACTCTGGAAGAATTTGAAATAATAGTAATGGACATGGCATCAGGGAAATCTCTAGGCCTAGATGGTTTTACAACATATTTATTCCAAAATCATTAGTTAGTGTTGGGCACATATGCTTGGAAGGTATTTGAGGACTCTATAGAAACACAAGGAATGTTATAGGCCTTCAGCCCCATCTTCCTTACACTCATTCCAAAAGAAGAGATAGATAACACCCCAAACAAATTCAAACCAATCTCTCTATGTAATTTGACCTACAAAATCATCTCTAAAGTCATTACAAACTAGCTAAATCCTATCATGTATTATATCACTTCTCATGAACAAGGAGGATACACTGAAGGGTGAAAAATTATTGATGGGATCATTATATTACATGAGGTTATTCACTCCTTAAAATTGACTAAAAATCTAGACATGTAAATTAATCTTGATATGTCTAAAGCCTTTGATCATATTAATTAGTATTTTTGTGTTCAAATGATATCTACCCTTGGATTATATCAAAATTGGATATTTTGTCTTAGAAAATTTGTCTCATCATATTTCTTCTCTATCCTAGTCAATGTCTCTCCATCTTCCACCTTCAACCCTTCCCGAGGCATTAGACAAGCTAATTCTCTATAGCCTTTCTTATTCATACCGATCATTGAAAGATTGAGAAGAAGTTTGTGTCAAACAACTACTAGTGGCAATATGAAAGTCCTTATTATCCATGGTGAGTTATATCCTCTCCCCCATTTGCAATTCAAAAATGACACACTCATGGACAATGTTTTCAATCAGTTATATTTATCATTTTTGTTGTTTGATTTACAAAAAATATTATTCACTGTGTTAAACCATGCATTAGATTCCCATGGATAACATCATAGGTAGATTATAGGTTTAGCTCCTTTTCTTAGAGTAAGAGAGGTATTATACAAGGCCTCCCTTTGTCTCCACTCTTATATATTCTCATGAATCTCTCTTTGAGGAAAAGGTTGGAGCAAGAGAGAATTGTTGGAAACTTGAAGGGTATATCAATTGTCCAGGGAGCCAAATAATCAAGCCACTCTTAGTTTGATGATGACATGTTTCTTATTGTGGGTTCCTTTGTCACCATAACTTACCAATTCAAGCAGATCTTAAATAATTTCATGGACGAGATTCAAATCATATGAGGTCTTAAATCATTTAATTCAAGCAGGTCTTAAACCATAACTTACAAAACATTGGACGAGATTCAAAAGGATGAGATTTAATTCCTGATTTGGTGTCTTAAAGGATTATAAGAAATTACTGATTTTGGCATCATTCCTAGTCAAAACGGGGTCTCTTCTATCGCTTACTTTGTCGCTCCAGCAACGGCACTCTCAGTCGCTCCTCCTTTGTTGCTCCAGCAATGGCTTGTCTTGCTCTAGGTCACGATCGAGAGGTGAGGTAATTCGGGGGAGGTTATGGGTATGTAGGTGATCTCTTTCTCCAAAAATGGATTCTCTCCCTCCAACAATGGATTCTCTCACTCTCAGTCATGATTAGGAGGTGAGGTAATTCAGGGGAAGTTGTGGGCTCTCAGTCATGGCCAGGAGGTGATATAATTTGGGGGAGCTGGTTATGGGTGCGTGGGTGAGGGATTATGATTTTTATGTTTCTTTGAATATATTTTATAAATTATATAATTTATATAATGTAAATTATATAAATTGTATTTATAGAAATTATATTTATATAAATTATATATTATATATTATATTATATACATTATATTTATATATATTATATATATTATATACATTATATTTATATATTATATATATTATATATTATACAAATTATATTTTATATAATTTACACATATTAAATATTTAGTAAACTATTGTTAATAACATGTGTTTCCTCGTAAGAGTTCAAAAGATCAAATCTAGAGGGAGGTAGGATATGTATACCTCTCTAGTCATTAGCAGTCAAATCATTGTACAAATGGGGTTCCTTGTCCCATAAAAAAGGGGGTCTCATACACCAATTTGGTGTCTGGCTTGGTCGTGAACTCAATATTAGATCATCATCATCATCATCATATTATATCATAAAATAATAAATATATTATAATAATTAATAAATATTATATAGTGTGCCTAACGATTAAGAACATGTGTATACTCTTTAGAAGTCATAGGTTCAAATGTATTGGGGGCTAGTGTATGCATACCTTCATAGATATACATCACAAACACTATTTAAATGTACATCACAAGTGTACCTTTTATCCTTGTAGATGCTTCTCGTATTCAACACCTTAATGTTTCTCTTAGTTTCGAGAATAGTATAATATTATCTACTGAACATGGCCAACCACGTGAAGGTGGAAGCTCATCCCCCACCCCTCACGCCACTCTCAATTCCAAAAAACCCAAAAAAATCTATGTACAAGAAAAGAAACATCTCCTACAAGATATACTGACATACTAGAAAATGACATAATTAAACTTGAACACTAATTTATATAATATATCAATACAAGTCAATAATTGTATCTATATTACATCAATATATATATTAATTATATATATTAAGGCATACCTCATACACTTCAATGTAATTGATCATCTTCTCCATCCAAGTCCATAGAAGCACAATTTGAAAAAATTTCAATGTTGGCCCCATTCACATGTCACTTATAAGCAGGGTCAAGTATATGAGTAGGCGCGCCTTATTTTAGGGTTTTGATAGAATAACCAAAGAATATTTTGTTTTCGAATTTTTTGTTTGAGTCATGTTTGATACCAAAAACCCTCCCATACTGTCAATGCATATGTGTTGTCCTAACATGTCATGAAATTTCAGTCCATACAAGCACAAATTGAAAAAAAAAATCAGCGTTGGCCCCATTCACATTAATTTTTCTATAGGCTTGTTGTTTGATTGTCGAATTGTTTGTGTGAGTCATGTTTGAGTCTCAAACCCCTCCCATAATGTCATTGCATGTGTCTAGTCTAACCATGTGAAATTTCAATTCATACAAGCACAAATTGAAAAAAAATCAACGTTGGCCCCATTCACATGTCATGATTTATATATGTCAGTTTCAAGTACATGAGAAAGAGTGCCTTATTTTTGAGTTATTAAATATTATATAATAACAATCATGGTGAAATAATCATAGTTGTTCATTTATAACCTTGCCAAGATTCTCTTAGTTTTGAGAATTGTTTAATATTCTCAACTAAATGGTGCCAATCACGTGAAGGTGGAAGCTCATCTATCTCCCCCCCTCACATCACTCTCAATTCCCCAAAACCTGACAAAATATATGTACTAGAAAATATATGAATGTGTGTTTTGTAATAATTAAGAAATGTCTCCGACAACATATACCAACATACTAGAAAATGACATAATTAAAATTGAACACTAATTTATACAATATACCAATACAAGTCCATACCTCATACAATATACCAATATTAAGGCATACCTCATACACTTCAATGTAATTGATAATATTCTCCATCCAAGTCCACATATGTATCATCCAATCCATATTCAGCATTGTAAGTATTGGCCATATCATCATCGTCGTCATCGATGTCAGTTTCGATAAAGTCATCATCAATATCATCTTGATGAACATCGTCTCCTACATCATTTGGTTCAACTAATTATTCAACATATTCCTATGGAACATGATCATCTAAATCATGTTGATCCTCTATATCATCTTCTTCTTCAATACCCTCTTGATATTCTTCTACATTATACTTTTTCGTCCTTCCTCTTGGATCTTGTCTAATAACAAATGACCAACCCCCTCTACCTGAATCCTTTGAGTAAAATACCTATTCACATTGACTTGAAAGAACGTAGGGATATTTTCTTGGCTTGAGCGACCTTGTATTTACCATGGTAAATCCATTATCATGTTCAATAACATTTCTATCAGGATCATGTTCAATAACAATTGGATCCCAAGAAGTTCTGGAGCAAAATTCTAAACCAAAATACTAAAGAAAATAATAGGATTCCCTTAAGGGATTGGAATTGTAATATCCTCCAGTAGTGCCCCATTTGTATTATGAATTGTAATCATGTTTATAGGCTGGTGAGACAAGCATATATAATATGGTGGGATTATGTGTTTATTAGGCTAGAGAGCCTAAGTGTTAAAGGCCGGGAGCCTGATTTTGTATATGTAATTATGAAGATCATTCATAAAATATAAACAACGATGTGTGCAGAATGACCATGAAGAAAGAGTGATGGGGGACTAAGCATCCACAAGGTTGGGTAAGGGAGGAGGATAAGTGTGTGGGCCTAGGGACTAAGCTAGAGGGCTTACCTCTAAAGGAGATAATAATTTATTATTATTTCCTGAAGGCTAAGGTGGACATGTTGAGTGTTGTCCAAAGTTCATGTAAAGGGAACATTTGTTAAGTGGAACTCGTGCGGCTCCAGGCGACGCAGACCACCAACCCTCAGGTCGAGGTTCGCACAGGATCTTTCAATTTCAGCCCTTAGAGTCTGACTGGCTCTTTTATTTCCTCTCGGAAATTCATTACACACCCAACTAAGTGTATTTCACAGGTCCTTCTGAGTTATGTCCCCGTGATCATTCACCGGCCATGACCTCCATGTTCAACATCCAAATGACATTGGAAATTTCCTCTTTTCCTTTCGAGATACTGGATTTCACAAGTTCATGGATCCCATGGTCGAGCACCTTACCTCTTCAACCTCTGATACTTGAAATACCAAAACTTGGACCCTTCTTTTCACTGATTTCGGCTTTTCTCTCTTCGCGATTTCAGGAGTGGCGATGTTGCGCAACCCTGTCTCTTGGTCTCTGGAGTCCTGAAATACAAAACACCAAAATCCTAAAAAGTCCACCCTCATCCCTACTACACTTCGCGACTTTAGGATTTTCCTTTCACCACTCCCCGTTCCTTGTCATCAGGATTCCCAATATGTCGAATCCCGAAATATCGAAACACTAATGTTCCGCTTCCAAGGAGATCAACGATTGTGGTTCTCCCCTTGATCCAATGGTTAGGGTGATTTTGTGTACCTCGAGTTTGAAACTCTTGACCCTAACCTTATGTCACAACAATCCCCGAATTCCCAAACTTTGATTTACCAAAATGTCAAGATGCTCCTCCACAACTTCTTCATGGTTCATGATTTCAGAGATTTTGAAGTGGACTACTCTACTCCTTGTTAACGGAAATGATGAAATGCCAACAAATAATCTGTCGCAACTTCTGATTTCAGACTTTCCTCCCTGCTGGGTATTGATCACTTATCTTCAGGACTCCTGAAACCCCTAACTCCAAAGTTCCAAAAAATCCAAACTTGTCATTCTTTGCCTTCACAATCAAAAACTCCTTTCACATTTTAGAAATTTGATTAGCCAAGGATTTTGGCTTACACTTTAGACTTTCGAACCCTGAATTCCCGAAATGATCTGAAGACCCCCAAAAGGTCAGAACCAATGACCCACGTTGATTCAGGATACCAAAGGGATGGGTTCATTGACCCTTATCCACCTTGCAGTTTCTGTAGATCCTATGATCCTCATTGTTTCGGGAGTTCTCTTCGGAGAATTCCGACCGTCCAATTTCTCTCCTTGAATACTTCGAAGGGATCAAACTTCCTGAACTTTCTCTTAAATGATTCAAAGGCCCTAACCCTTTTGAGCTTTCTTCACAACTCAGGTCTTCAAGGATTCTTCTGCATGCACTCCTTGCGGTCATCCTCCAAATACTTCAGCATACTTGAACTCTCGACTCTGTGCACTTTCTCGGAAACATCAGTCCTTAATTCTCTCAACCTTAGTTGATAATTTCTAAGGTCTCGACCTGCCTGCGCACACCTTGCACAGCTTCTTGGCTTGTCTTGCACTTCTATTAGAATGAGAACAATGATATCCCTCCTGAGCTTTCAGAGATAAACTCTGAACCCTGTCAATGCACACCTTGCAGACACTTCCACTGCACTCCTTGCAGGAACTTCTCTCACTCAGGAAGAGAAACAATTGAAACTCATTCTCTCTCTCTCTCTTAGTTTTCAAACATCCAACATGAAAAACATACATTCACACACAACATAATAACAAATGCATGATAGAGAGAATAAAATAACCATAAGCATAACATTCAACATGTATACATAGAAATCATTATAACACCATGAGTTTGAATCAAAGCTTCATATATTAATTCATAACTTTTGTACATGGGTTCTTCTCTACAACTCTTTGCTTATTCTCTATGCTAATGTGCTTAATAATACAATCTCCGATTGATACAATGATACAAAGATGAGGGTGTCTATAGTCATTTTCCCTCCAGCTCCTAAAACTGTCTAGTCTAGAATTTAAATCTACCTACTTTCATTCACTATGCATAAATGCCTCTACATCCTACAGATGAGAGCGGATCACTCAAGATCTATTTACAATATGGAAGTATGCCTTATTAACTATTTCATTAATGTCTGCACATTCAAACTTTCAAAAAAATTCAAAACAATTTCGACATGTGCCAAAATGTGATGGCATTCGTCCCAGCTGTCTTCCGCCTTCGCGCTCAGTTGCTGCTATGATGCTCTTGCATCATACTCCCTCGCTTGAAAATTTTCATGGACTCGTATTCATGAGATCTTACATAGTCTGTCCATGCTTCTGAATTTATACTTCATTCTCCCAGCTGGCATATTCAATTGGATGTTCCTTCCAGTTGACCAAGTATTCAAAATACTCTTTTCTCCTGGTCCTCTTGCTGACTCTCTTGTCAAGTATACTTTCCATCTGTGGCTTTTCAACTACAGGCATTTTCTTGGTCCACTAAAATAATGTCTGTTCACTGTCTTCTTCAGCTCTATAAGGGTACAAATTTGATATGTTGAATATCGGTGAAATTCTGATACCATTGGGTAATTCAATCTCATATGCGTTTGCCCCAAATTTCTCCACGATTTTGCATGGTCCAATCTTCTTCATATTCAGTTTGTTATATGTTCCCCTTGGGAACCTTTCCTTTATCAGATGTGAAAGAATCATATTGCCAAATTCAAACTGAAGTTCTCACCTGTGTTGATATTCTCTGCGCTTGTACTCTTGATTCGAATTCTACAATCGCTCCTTCACTTGGTTATGAAGCTCCTTCATCTCTTTTGCAAAATCCTTTACACTAGCACTCCTGAATTCAGTTTTCTCTAAATCTTTCAATTCATAAACTCCTATTGGTTGCATTCCATACAAAATTTGGAATGGACTCTACCCTGTGCTTCTATTAAATGAATCATTGTAAGCAAATTCCACCTGTGGCAGAATGTGATCCCACTGGCTGTGGTGTTCAGTCACTAGGCTCTTTAGAAAATCTCCCAAGCACTTGTTTACAACTTCTATTTGTCCATCCATCTGGGGATGATAAGCTGAGATAAATGGCAAATTTGTCCCCATCTTCTTCCATAAAGTCCTCCAGAAATGTCCCACGAACTTGGTGTCTCGATCTAAAACTATACTTCTTGGTAAGGTGTGAAGTCTAACAACTTCCTTGAAAAACAGGTTCACAATATGAGTTTCAACACTGGTTTTCTGACATGGTATGAAATGTGCCATATTTGAAAATTTGTCTACCACCAAAAATATTGAATCAAATCCTCTTTGTGTGCTTGGCATCCCTAATACAAAATCCATGCTCACTGCATCCCATGGACTTTTAGGTATGGGTAACGCCTGGTATAACCCCGTGTTCTTCCTTTTTCCCTTTGTGTGCTAACAAATTCTACATCTGTCCACAAATATTTTGACATCGGTCCTCATTCCCGACCAAAAATCTGAGCCATTTAATTTCGAGAACGTTTTGTCATGACCGAAATGTCTGCCCAATCCTCCACTATGCTTTTCTTTCAACAAATTCTCCCTCATGGAGAATTTTGGAATACATAATTGATTTCCTCTGAATAATAATCCATCCTCGATCATATATTCAGTCCATTGACTTCTGTCTCTGAGAATCAAATTCTCATATGCCTCATACACCTTTTTGAAATCTGGATCATCTCTATACATGTCCTTGAGGTTATCAAAACCCAATATTTTGACTCTAAACTCTTGCATAAGCAAACATTTCCTACTCAAAGTATCAACAACTTTGTTAGCAGTTCTAGAAATATGTTTAATTACAAAAGTAAAATTCTTCATGTATTCAACCCATTTAACATGTCTTTCATTCAACTTCTCCTATTGAGTTACGAATTGTAAGGCATGATTATCACTGTACAAAACAAACTCTTTAGGAACCAAATAGTGCCTCCACTTCTTCAGTGCCTGTATGAACGCATAAAATTCCTTGTCATATGTGGAATACTTCACTTTCACTTCATTCATTTTCTCACTGAAGTATGCGATCGGTCTATCATCTTGGCTCAAAACCGCTCCTATTGTGAATCTGCTAGCGTCACATTTGACCTGAAACGTCTTGTTGAAATCTGGCAACACCAAAATTGGTTGTTCAGTAATATTCCTTTTCAACAAATTGAAACTTTTTTCTGCTTCTTGTGTCCAGTGAAAATATTTATGTCTTTTCTTCACCATGTCCATCATTAGTGCACTAATTCCACTGAAATTTTTGATAAATTTCCTGTAGAAACTAGCCAATCCATGAAATCTTATAACTTCAAATATACTCCTCAACGATGGCCAATTCTTAATCACCTCCACTTTATTTGGATCTATTTTCAGCTTATCTGTAGAGATAACAAACCCCAAATAAATGATCTCTGTCTTCATGAATGATGATTTCTTCATATTTATCAGCAACTTCTGTTGTTGTAATCTCTTCATCACTGTAGCCAAATGCTTCAAGTGCTCTATTTATGTTCTACTGAAAATCAATATATCGTTAAGATATACAATGACGAATTTTCTTATGAAATCCTTCAGGGCTCCATTCATCAATCTCATGAAAGTACTAAGCGCATTTGTTAGGACAAATGGCATAACAAACCATTCATATAGCCCTTCATTCGTCTTGAATGTTGTCTTCCATTCATCACCTTCTCTCATCTGAATTTGATGATAGCCTCTTTTCAAATCAATCTTTGAAAAATATTTTTCTCCACTCAAGAAGTCCATCAAATCATTCATCCTTGGCAATTGAAATCTGTATCTAATGGTAATATTATTGATCACTCTTGAGTCTGTACACATTCTCTATCCTCCATCTTTCTTTGGGCTAAGCACTGTTGGAACAACGCATGGAATCAAGCTTTCTCTAGCCAATCCCTTGTCCATTAAGTCCTGTACTTGTCTTTTGACCTCTTCATTCTCCTGCAGCATCAATCTATACGCTGATTTGTTTGGTAAACTAGATCTAGGTATAAGATTGATGTGATGAATTATACTTCTGATCGATGGCAATGGACAAGGTAGTTTGTCCACTACTATATCAACAAACTCTTCCAGCAACTTCTAGATTTCCTCTGGTAAATCATCCACTCTTGTACTAGTTAAAAAAATTCTAGGCTTCTTGACCACGATGAATTGTGTATCTTCCTTCTTCTTAACCTCTTTAAGAAGTTCCTTCCCACTCATGAGAAGTACAGTGTTTCTTACCTCTGGCTTCACTTCTTTATCCTTAATTTCCAACAACATGTGATTTCTCCCATTCTTCTCCAGGGTGTATGTGTTATTTCTCCCATCATGAATCACATTCCTATTATATTCCCACGGTCTACCCAACAATAGATGACAAACATCCATGGGAATGACATCACATAATATTTCATCCTTGTATCCTCCTATTTTAAATTCAACTAAACATTGTTTAGTGACATTTACCTAATGTCCTTTTTGTAGCCAAAAAACTTTGTATGGACTTGGATGTTCAATAGTCTCTAGCTCCAGCTTTTCTACCATCTCTGTAGAAATGAGATTGTTTGTGCTACCACTGTCCACAATGACATTGCATACCCTGTATTTGGTCTTGCAAGTTGTCCGAAAAAAGTTTGTTCCTTTGGGATGGGTTCTCTGCCTCCTTCTCTGGTGTTAAGAGACATTTTCTCATCATCAAGGATCTTCTGCCTTCAACATCTTCTGCTTCAAAATTCCATCTTTGTGCTTCGACAATGTGAGTCTCACCTCCTTCTTTCTTTCTGTCTGGACATTCATAAGATTTATGTCCATTTTTTCCATAGGTAAAACATTTTATTTCTCCAACTCTGCCTCTTCCTCTTCCTCTGGTTCGAGGAAAAGTATTTCTATCAGCATACTATCCTCTCTGTGAGCTTCCACCTCTCTCAATTTGAGTTTGAGGTTTCTTCCACTCTTCTTTAGGTTTCTAATTCTTGTCCTGGGCAATTGTTTTACCTCTAGATTGAATTCTGCCTCGACCTCTTTGACCTTGCTTTCAACTCAACTTATCGTCAGCTTTCAGAGCCATCTGATAAGCATCCTCCACATTCTAAAGACTGGTCATGCTCATCTCATTCTGAATTTCATATCACAGACCATTCATGTACCTGGAAACCTTTTCATCATCACTTTCCTGATGACCTTCTCTGATGTTTATCCTGTAGAACTCTTTAGTGTATTCTTTCACTAACATAAGATTCTGTCTCAAACTCTTCATTCTCTGAAACAGAGTAATTTGATAATCCTTGGGTATGAATTTGGCTTTCATCTTCACAACCATTCTATCCCAGCTTTTGATTTGTTGCTTTCCTTTGCAACGTCTGTCAGCCTGTAGTTCATCCCACCACAATGCTGCATGTCCTTTAATTCTTGTGACAACATGTTTGACCTTCTTGTCTTCCTCAATATCATCATAATCAAAATATTTATCCAAATCTCTAATCCAGTCTAGAAGTTCTTCTACATCCAGGTTTCCTTCATATACTGGGATGTCCATTTTCACTCTAGAAACTATCCTCGCAATAGCCCTAAATAGGCGTTCCTCTGTTGCATCTTTGGATGCAAATTCTTCTCCCTTGTTTCCAGCTTCATTTTCACTTTCAGCCTCGCTGATATCCTCAGTGTTGACTATGCGCCTCTATAATGTCTCCATGGCATCAAGCCTAACACATATTTCATGCATTTCCCTTTCCACTGCTGGATCAGGAATTGGACTCTCTCTCCTTCTTGGTGGAATGGTTGTAAATATCTTCTCTTTTCTCTACTACAAAAAGAAAATAACTCTTAATCACTTTGGAAACCACACTGACATAGACAACCAACCCTCATATCGAGGTCTACCCAAGATCTGTCAATTTCAGCCCTTAGAGTCTAACTGGCTCTTTTGTTTCCTCTTGGAAATTCCTTACACACCCAATTGAGTGTATTTCACAGGTCCTTCTGAGTTATGTTCTCGTCATCATTCACCAGCCATGAAATCCATGTTCAACATCCAACTGACATTAGGACTTTCCTCTTTTCCTTTCAAGATACTGGATTTTGCGAGTTCGCAGATCCCATGATCGAGCACCTTACCTCTTCGACCTCCGGTACCTGAAATACCAAAAGTTGGACCTTTCTTTTCACTGATTTCATCTTTTCTCTCTTCACGATTTCAGGAGTGGCAATGTCGCGCAACCTTGTCTCTTAGTCTCCCGAGTCCTGAAATTCAAAATGCCAAAATCCCAAAAAATCCACCATCAACCCTACTACACTTCGCAACTTCAGGATTTTCCTTTCATTGCTCCCCATTCCTTGTCATCAGGATTCCCGATATACTGAATCCTAAAATAATAAAACACTAATGTTCCACTTCCAAGGAAATCAACGGTTGTGGTTCTCCCCTTGATCCAACAGTTAGTGCGATTTTGCGTACCAGGAGTTCGAAACTCTCGACCCTAACCTTATGTCACCACGATCCCTGAATTCCCAAACTCTGATTTGCCAAAATGCCGAGATGCTCCTCCTCAACTTCTTCACGGTTCATGATTTCAGAGATTTTGAATTGGAGTGCTCTACTCCTTGTCAACAGAAATGCCGAAATGTTGATTCCCGAAATGCTGACAAATACTTTGTCACAACTTCTGATTTCGGACTTTCCTCCCTGTTGATTCCCGATCACTTATCCTTAGGAATCCCAAAACCCTGAACTCCGAAGTTCTAAAAAATCCAAACTTGTCATTCTTTTCCTTCACACACGAAAACTCTTTTCGCATTTTGGGAATTTGATCAACCAAGGATTTTGTCTTACACTTCAGACTTCCGAACCTCGAATTCCCAAAATGATCTAATGGCCCCTAAAAGGTCAGAGCCAATGAACCACGTTGATTTTGGATACCAAAGGGATCGGTTCGTCAACCCTTATCCACCTTGCAGTTTCTGTAGATCCTACGATCCTCGTTTTTTCGGGAGTTCTCTTCGGAGAATTTTGACCGTCCAATTTCTCTCCTTGAATACTTCAAAGGGATCAACCTTCTTGAGATTTATCTTGAATGATTCAAAGGATCTTTTGAGCTTTCTTCACAACTCAAGTCTTCAAGGAGTCTTCTGCATGCACTCCTTGCGGCGATCCTTCAAATACTGTAGTGTAGTTGAACTCCCAACTCTGTGCACTTTCTCGGCAACATCAGTCCTTTAATATCTCAACCTTAGTTGATAAGTTCTAAGGTCTCGACCTGCCTGTGCACACCTTGCATGGCTTCTGGGCTTGTCTTTCACTTCGAATGGAATGAGAACAATGGTATCCCTCCTGAGCTTTCAGAGATAAACTCTGAACCCTGTCAACACACATATTGCGGACACTTCCACTGCACTCTTTACAGGATTTTCTCTCACTCAGGAAGAGAAACAATTGAAACTCATTCTCTCTCTCTCTCCATTTTCAAACATCCAACATGAAAAACATACATTCACACATAGCATAATAACAAATTCATGACAGAGAGAATAAAAAAACCATAAGCATAGCATTCAACATGTATACACAGAGAGAATTATAACACCATGAGTCTGAATCAAAGATTCATATATTAATTCAGAACTTTTGTACATGGGTTCTTCTCTACAACTCTCTGCTTCTTTTCTATGCTAATGTGCTTAATCATACAATCTCTGATTGATACAATGATACATAGATGAGGGTTTCTATAGTCATTTTCCCTCCAGCTCCTAAAAGTGTCTAGTCTAGAATTTAAATCTACCTACTTTCATTAACTATGCATAAATGACTCTACATCCTATAGATGAGAGAAGATCACTTAAGATCTGTTTACAATATGGAAGTACACCTTCTTAACTATTTCATTAATGTCTGCGCATTTAAACTTTTAAAAACATTTCAAAATGATTTTGACATGTGCCAAAATGTGATGGCATTCATACCAACTATCTTTCGCCTTCACGCTCGCTTGCTGCTATGATGCTCCTACATCACAAGTGTCAAACTGGATGCATGCAGTTAAAGTTGAAGCATAATCTTGTGTTGGGGGTTCGCTGGTCATTCTATCATCTCGGAGATTGAACCTGAGAGCTCCGTGATCAACCTCTGCATTGTTTCTTGGTCACGTACCCTTAAACCCGTGGGAAAACTGAGTTATCCTGTGTGTATCCTGTGAAGTCTGGGCATCCTATATTTTTCTAAGCCATGTGGTGTCATAAATGAGGGTTTTTGTGGCCATGTAGCTCCTAGACTGAGTGTGGCTTGTTGCCTTTTGTTTTCCTGAGTTGTATTAACTAGTGGTTGTTGTCCTCACCTTGTAGGAATTGAGTTGAAACTGGTTGAAGAAGTGGGTTGTCAGGCCCGTGGATGAAGAGCCAAGTTGTCAAGCCTATGAGAAGCTCTCTCCAGGTGAGAGAGTTTGTTGGGAAATAGTTTTCTTCTAGAGAGAGTCCAACACCATCTACATATCTCTAAGAATTCTTGATTTGGCCTGTTGTTGAGACCCGAAGAGGGAGGTGAAGCAACCGATGGATTGTGCTTGTGAAGGTGTATACTCTTGGGTGGAATAAGCATGTGGGGAATGAGAGTCCATGATTATTGGGTGTAAGAAGGCTCCTGGAGAGAATCCTTTTGGTTGCATTGTGTAGTTTCCTGTAACCTCATCCTAGTCTATGATTCCCTTGCCCTAGGTGGATCTTAGTCCCAGCTCGGGGGTGGACCACTACTGAGCATGATGATCATCGTGGTATATGGATGGGAGGTTTGTGGAAGGTTTGCACGTAGTTGGTGGATTTACTCCAGCTAAAAGATATGTATCAGTATGTGCTTAATTTATATGTTATGCATATTTGTGCTACTGATGCTTGAATGTTATCATGTGTTCCGTTGCACGTGGAATTACTATCCATTACATTTGAATCTGTATGGTATCATTAGCTTTGTGTTATGTGTTTTATTTCGATTAAAATGCATGTTATATATTTATATGTGAATGTTCTGCAGTGGTAGCATGACCCGGTCTCTATGGAGGGCTGGGGATGTTACAGGAATTCCTACCTTAATTCTTTATGAGTTCTCTAATTCCATGGAAACCATTCCTATTATCCATAAAAAGGAAGACATTTTTTCTTTAGATGACATAGAGCTCAGGGTTAAGTGGTTTGCAAATGGGAAAACTAAGGACATTGAAGGCTACGAAGCTGAAATTTTTAAAATCGAAGGGCCAATCCTTATCCCTCACATACACAATATATTCAATTTAGCAATCAAGTATAACTTCCCTAAACCCTAAACACAAAGACTCATTGTTCCTATTTTTAAAAACGAGGATAGAAATATTCCCTCTAATTATAGGACCATTATGAATAGCCCAATTTTAGCCAAGCTTTATGGAATTATTTTGGAAAAGAGTATTAGCCTTTAGATAGAAATTCACGGTAAAAGAGCTAAAGGCCAAGCCAGGTTTAGGATATATCGTTCAATTGTGGACAATATTGTTACCTTTAGGATCATTGAAGAGGAGTTATGCAATACTACAATCAATGTCTTTTGTTGTTTTGTTCACTTTAGAAAATCTTTTGACATGGTTCCTAGGAAAAACCTTTGAATAGGTTGGAAGAGATAAAAATGTCTCTCGAGTTGAGGGCTGCTACAATAAGGATATATGAGAATGTTATTGCTAAGTTAAAAAATTCCAAGGGCTGGTCAAAAGAGATTAACTGCAATATCAAAGTCAAACAAGGTTGTCCCTTGTCCCCTACCCTTTTTGGCATATACATTGACAAGTTAGAAGATTGCTTGAAAACAACAAGTTGTGTCGGCCCTACTCTCACTGGTATAGTCATCAATCTTCTTCTTTATGCCGATGATATCATTCTTATGGCAAGGAGTCCCCATGATCTTGAAAACCAACTAAGAATCCTCAAGGATTTTTGTTATAATATGAGTATGATTGTTTATACTGATAAGACTAAGGTCATGATCATTAAATCCAATAAAATCCGTTATGATGCCTTCGTATATGAAAACAACTTGGAGGAAGTGACTTCATAAAAGTATATTAGAATTGATATTCACCACAAACGCGATTGGAATTATATCATTGAGAAAAGGATTATTGGGAGATGGAAAGCTTATTATGGGCTTGAAAAAAATTGTAAATTAGTTGATCTTTGGAGTTGGGATAAGAAGAAACTACTCTTTGAAACTTTTGTTACACCTATTATTCTTTATGGATGTGAAGTCTGGAGTTGTAGCATCTCTCGTGAATTATGGAGAAAGATAAAGAAAATACAATTTTTTTTTATAATCTATAATCTCAAAATTATAGGAAATATGCCCCATCCCATCCTCCTCTTAGAAACAAGTATCTCCCCCTTTGAGAGCATGGCTATGACTAGATACATAATGTATAAGAACAAGTTAAACAACATGGAAGACAAGAGGCCTCCTAAAATTGCTTCAAAATTGAGTCATAACCACCATCAACTAAAGCGAGGATGGCATAAAGATGCTTGGTCTTGGCTAAACTATTGGGGAATAATGGAAGACACCATTTTGCAGAATAAAGATACTATTAAAAAAATGTCAAATCAAAATTTAAGGAGAAAATGTGGTGTGATAGTGTTAAGAGGAAAAAAGAAAATTAAGGTATTATAAGGATGTAAACAGCCCTAATCTAGAAGATCAAAATTATATATTTGCTTTTCCAAGTATAAAGAAAAAGATAGGCATTGCTAAAATAAGAACAAATTATCACGAGCTCCATAGTGAAACTGGGCATTGGTGAATTCCTAAAATGCCATGGGATGAAAGAGTGTGTCACCTTTGTGACAATAAGAAGGTTGAAGATGAAAAACACTTCCTCTTAGATTTTCCAACCTATACCCATATTAGATCTCATTTTAAAAATATTTATCACACTACCAACCTTCCTAACCTCTTAACTCAACAAAAGTATGGTGATCTTGGAAATCCTCTCTTAATTCTTTTCGAGCACAGAAACAAAATTTTAAAGAATCAGAAGTAATCACTTACCCTTTTTAAGATACCAATTCGGTCTTAGTGGATGTTAATCATCATCATCATCATCATCATCATCATTTCAAATTATAACATTAAAAAACATATTAACACAATAAAATAATTATACAAATGATTTACTAAATACAAACACAATAAATAACATTGTAAATGTTAAATTACTTATTACATATAAACAAATTTCAAATTATTACAGTAAAAAAACATAAACAAAAATAAATTAAATATCACATTAACACATCAATTTAGAGAAACCAATATACACTTCAAACATAACTTAATACAAACACAAAATAAATTTCAAAGTATTATGTTAGTAAGTAAATTCAAACAAAAAATCAAATTATTTGTCACAAACACATAATTGTAAGTAAATTCAAACATTGTACCAAATTATTTATTACAAATACATCAATAAGTAAATTCAAAGAGAATATCAAATTATTTATTACAAACAACATTTCTTAGTAAGTGAATTATTTATTACAAACACATCAATAAGTAAATTCAAATACTATCATATTACTTATTACAAACACATTTGTTAGTAAGTGAATTATTTATTACACTTCAAAAACAACTAAGTAAATTCAAAGAGAATATCAAATTATTTATTACAAACAACATTTATTAGTAAGTGAATTATTTATTACAAACACATTTGTTAGTAAGTGAATTATTTATTACACTTCATAAACAACTAAGTAAATTCAAAGAGAATATCAAATTATTTATTACAAACAACATTTGTTAATAAGTGAATTATTTATTACACTTCATAAACAACTAAGTAAATTTGTGGAAACCCCAGCTTCGTCAATTCCTAAAACTTCATGGGAGTGAAGAGTGTGTCACCTTTGTGATACTAAGAGGGTTGAATGGGGAAGTAAGTAAGTAACGGTGTGAATATGATTTTTAGGATTTGTCCCAGAGAATCGAACCAGAGACCTCTCCTTCAAGATTCCTGAAAACTATCTAGAATGGTGGTGTATACAGTCTCTAGAGGGTCGGGTCCCCTGCCTAGTCTTMTTTTGGGAATAAGAGTGTCTGTAAGGAGTTTGAGATTGTTTTTATTTTTTTCTCAGTGCCCTTTTGATGCTGGGAGAACTGTTTTTTTTTTTTTTACTATTTTTCCTATCAGCCTTAGAGATCTTCCTTTTTCCTGCCATTTTGGGAAACTGTTATTTTTCTTGGAGTTTAAGCTATTCACTAGATATGTGGGCCTTTTCATTTATGCGTTTTTTTATTAGTATTATCTACCCTTTGCATTGTTATTGAGAGGGTATAGTTTTATCCACTAGTGATTATTGGTTGTGTCACTATGGGTCCACCATTGGTTGTTGACATAACTGAAGATGTCAGGATTTTATTGAACCCTGCAGACGAGGTATGTTGGTAGTAAGTGTTAACTCTCCAAGAAACCCTCCGTGGTTGCAGACCAGAGGTGCTTGGTAACTTAAGAACTCAATGTTTTTGGTGTTTTTTATCAAAATGGATCAATGGGATGACTAAACCAGAGTACAACATTCAGACATTCAACATGTAAACAGATGAAACAGTGCCCTCAAGAATTGATTTATCAGTATTTAAACATCAAAGGTGAATGAAGAAACCATGTAACCAAACCAGTACGAAGTAG
>JASDQU010737261.1:141627-154147 GCA_032191745.1 Picea mariana
TCCTGTAGAAACTAGCTAATCCATGGAAGCTTCGAACCTCAAATACACTTTTCGGTGATGGCCAATTTTTAATTGCCTCTACCTTTTCCGGATCCATCTTCAGCTCATTTGCAGAGATAACAAAACCCAAATAAATGAGTTATGTCCTCATAAATGTTGATTTCTTCATATTTATTAGCAACTTCTCTTACTGTAATCTCCTCATCACTGTAGCTAAATGCTTCAAATGCTCTGCTTCTGTTTTGCTGAAAATTAATATATCGTCCAGATATACAATGACGAACTTCCCGATAAACTCTTTCAGGACTTCATTCATCAATCTCATGAAAGTGTTGGGCACATTTGTTAAGCCAAATGGCATAACAAGCCATTCATACAGCCCTTTATTTGTCTTGAATGTTGTCTTCCATTCATCACCTTCTCTCATTCGGATTTGATGATATCCGCTCTTCAAATCAATCTTTGAAAAAAAAATTGCTCCACTCAAGCAATCCATCAAATCATCCATCCTTGGCAAAGGAAATCTATATCTGATGGTAATATTGTTGATTTCCCTCGAGTCTGTACACATCCTCCAGTCTCCATCTTTCTTTGGGCTGAGCACTGTTGGAACAGCGCACGGACTCAAGCTCTCTCTAACCAATCCTTTGTCCATTAAATCCTGGACTTGTCTCTTGACCTCTTCATTCTCCTGCGGCGTCAATCTGTACGTTGCTTTGTTTGGTAAACTAGCTCCAGGTATAATATCGATGTGATGACTTATACTTCTGATCGGTGGCAACAAACAAGGTAGTTCGTCCACTACTATATCAGCAAACTATTCCAGCAACTTCTGGAATTCCTCTGGTAAATCATCCACTCTTGTACTGGTTAAAACAATTCTAGGCTTCCTGACCACGATGAATTGTGTGTCTTCCTTCTTCTTAACCTCTTTAAGAAGTTCCTTCCCACTCATGAGAAGTACAGTGTTGCTCACCTCTGGTTTCACTTCTTTATCCTTAATCGGCAGCAACATGTGAGTTCTCCCATTCTTCTCCAGGGTGTATGTGTTCTTTCTCCCATCATGAATCACATTCCTGTCATATTGCCATGGTCTACCCAGCAATAGATGATAAACATCCATGGGAATGAAATCACATAATATTTCATCCTTGTATCCTCCTATTTTAAATTCGACTAAACATTGTTTAGTGAAATTTACCTGATGTCCTTTTTGTAGCCATGAAACTATGTATGGGTTTGGATGTTCAATAGTCTCCAGCTCCAGCTTTTCTACCATCTCTATAGAAACGAGATTGTCTGTGCTACCACTGTCCACAATGACTTTGCATACCTTGTCTTTAGTCTTACAAGCAGTCCGAAAAAGTTTGTTCCTTTGGGCTGGGTTCTTTGCCTCCTTCTCTGGCGTTAAGAGAACTTTTCTCATCATCAAGGATCTTCCACCCTCAGCATCTTCTGCCTCAACATTCAGTCCTTGTGCTTTGGCAATGTGAGTTTCACCTCCTTCTTTCTTTCTATCTGGACATTCATAGGATTTGTGTCCATTTTTTCCACAGGTAAAGCATTTTATTTCTCCACCTCTGCCTCTTCCTCTTCCTCTGGTTCGAGGAAATGTATTTCTATTAGCATATTGTCCTCTCTGTGAGCTTCCACCTCTCTCATTTTGAGTTTGAGGTTTCTTCCACTCTTCTTTAGGTTTTCGATTCTTGTCTTGGGCAATTGTTTTTCCTCTGGCTTGACTTCTGCCTCGACCTCTTTGACCTTGCTTTCGGCTCAGCTTCTCTTCAGCTTTCAGAGCCATCTGATAAGCATCCTCCACATTCTGAAGGCTCATCATGTTCATCTCATCCTGAATGTCATATCGCAAACCATTCATGTACCTAGCAACCTTTTCATCATCACTTTCCCGATGACCTGCTCTGATGTTTATCCTGTAGAACTCTTCAATGTATTCTTTCACTGACATCAGCTTCTGTCTCAAATTCTACATTCTCCGAAACAGAGTAATTTGATAATCCTTGGGTATGAATTTGGCTTTCATCTTCGCAACCATTCTATCCCAGCTTTTGATTTTTTGCTTGCCTTTGCAACGTCTGTCAGCCTGTAGTTCATCCCACCATAATGTTGCATGTCCTTTAAGTCTTGTGACAGCGTGTTTGACCTTCTTGTCTTCCTCAATATCCTCATAATCAAAATATTTATCCAAAGCTCTAATCCAGTCCAGAAGTTCTTCTACATCCAAGTTTCCTTCATATACTGGGATGTCCATTTTCGCTCTGGCACCTATCCTCGCAACAGCCCTGAATAGGCATTCATCTGTTGCATCTTCGGCTACAACTTATTCTCCCTCGTTTCCAGCTTCATTTTCACTTTCAACCTCGCTAATATCCCTAGCGTTGACTGTGCGCCTCTGTGTTGTCTCCATGGCATCAATCCTAGCACGTAGTTCACGCATTTCCCTTTCCACTGTTGGATCAGGCATTGGCCTCTCTCTCCTTCTCAGTGGCATGGCTGCAAATCTTTTCTCTTTTCTCTGCTACAAAAATCAAATAACTCTTACTTGCTCTGATACCACACTGACGCAGACCCCCAACCCTCAGGTCGAGGTCTGCACAGGATATTTCAATTTTGACCCTTAGAGTCTGACTGGCTCTTTTATTTCCTCTCGAAAATTCCTTACACACCCAACTGAGTGTATTTCACAGGTCCTTCTGAGTTATGCTCACGTGATCTTTGCACTGGCATGAACTCCACTATCAACATCCAACTAACATTGGGACTTTCCCTTTTTCCTTTCAGGATAYCGGATTTCGCGAGTTCGCGAATCCTGTTGTCGAGCGCCTTACCTCTTCGACCTCCGAAACCCGAAATACGAAACACACAACTTTTMTTTCCACTTATTTTGGCTTTCTGGGACTTGAGTGGAYGACCAACACACGTCCCTCTTTCCTTATGAATTCCCAGTTTCCGAAATTCCTCCCCTTATGATCTTTCGGAATTTTCCCTGACGTTTGACCAACCCTATGACCTTCGTCACACGTGTCCTCCAACAAGTACCTAGGACCCTGCCTTTTTGGCTTCTTGTTTCTCGCGATTTCAGGAGTTGCAACGACGTGCAGCTCTACCTCTCGACTCTCGGAGTCCTGAAACCCAAATTGTCGTAATCTCGAAAATCCACTTTAAGTTCTATCGCGCTTCACGACTTCAGGATTTCCCTTTCACTATGTCTTGTCCCTTGTCATCAGGATTCCCGGTATGCCGAACCCCGAAATACCGAAATGGTGCTATCCCACTTCTAAGGAGATCAACGGTTGTGGTTCTTCCCTTGATCCGATGGCTGGCGCGATTTCGCGTACCGGGAGTTCGTGATGCTCTTGATTCCAATCATTGTCTCATCGAGATCCCGGATCCCGAAATGTCGAAACGCTCCTCCGTAACTTCTTCATGTTTCGCGATCTCGGAGATTTTGATGTGGAGTACTCTACTCCTTGTCAACGGAAATGCCGAAATGTCGATTCTCGAAATGCTGAAAAAATGTCCTGCCGCGATTTTTGATTTCGGACTTTCCTCCCTCTTGTGTCTCGATCACTCGTCCTCAGGACCTTCGAAACCCCGAATTCCAAAGTTCTGAAATTCTGACCTCGTCGCTCTTCGCCTTTATACATGAAAACTCTTTTCGCGTTTCAGGGATTTGATCAGCCAAAGGTTTCGTCCACACTTCGGACTTATGACCCCCGAAATGTCGAAATGATCTTGATAGTCCAATGATCGAAATCAACGGTCCACATTAAATCCTACCTTTCAAAGGTGGATCTGTCCAACGTTTAACTTCCCCGCAACTTTCTTGCATCCTACGGTCCTCGCTATTTCGGGAGTTCTCCTCGGATAATTCCGACCGTTCAATTTCCTCCTCAAGAACTTCTGGTTCAAAATTGACTCTGCGATCCTTCTCTAGGACGTGACTTCTGCACACAACTTGGGCTTCCTTCTTTCTCTTGAATGATTCAAAGGCCCNACACTTCGGACTTATGACCCCCGAAGTGTCGAAATGATCTTGATAGTCCAATGATCGAAATCAACGGTCCACATTAAATCCTACCTTTCAAAGGTGGATCTGTCCAACGTTTAACTTCCCCGCAACTTTCTTGGATCCTACGGTCCTCGCTATTTTGGGAGTTCTCCTCGGATAATTCCGACCGTTCAATTTCCTCCTCAAGAACTTCTGGTTCAAAATTGACTCTGCGATCCTTCTCTAGGACATGACTTCTGCACACAACTTGGGCTTCCTTCTTTCTCTTGAATGATTCAAAGGCCCTAACCCTTCTGAGCTTTCTTCGCAACTCAAGTCTTCAAGGAGTCTTCTACACGCACTCCTTGCGGCGATCCTCCAAATACTTCAACGTACTTGAACTCTCGACTCTGTGCACTTTCTCAGCAACAGCAATCCTTCAATCTCTCAACCTTAGTTGATAAGTTCTAAGGTCTCGACATGCCTGCGCACACCTTGCACGGCTTCTGTGCTTGTCTTGCACTTCTACTGGAATGAGAACAACGGTATCCCTCCTGAGCTTTCAGAGATAAACTCTGAACCCTGTCAACGCACACCTTGCGGACACTTCCACTACACTCCTTGCAAGAACTTCTCTCACTTAGGAAGAGAAACAATTGAAACTCGTTCTCTCTCTCTCTCAGTTTTCAAACATCCAACATGAAATCATACATTCACACACCGCATAATAACAAATGCAAGACAGAGAGAATAAAACAACCATAAGCATAGCATTCAGCATGTATACGCATAAAGCATTATAACACCATGAGTCTGAATCAAAGCTTCATATATTATTTCAAAATTTTTGTACATGGGTTCTTCTCTACAACTCTATGCTTCTTCTCTATGCTAATGTCCTTAATGATCTAATTCTGATCGATACAATGATACAAAGGTGAGGATGTCTATAGTCGTTTTCCCTCCTGTTCCTAAAACTATCTAATCTGGAATTTAAATCTACCTACTTTCATTAACTATGCATAAATGCCTCTACCTCCTATAGATGAGAGTGAATCGCTCATGATTCGTTTACAATACGCAAGTACGCTTCCCTTTAACCATTATATTAATGCTTCAAAACATTTCCAAAACATGTAAAATGTGTGTTTCACTTTCCAGCTATCTTCTGCCTTCATGCTCGCTTGGCTGGCTGCTTTCGATGCTCCTGCATCAATATGCAAACCACATGCACAAATATGAGTAGTGCATGCTTAATGTATAACATCATATACATAAAATGAGAAGAGTTTTCATTTGCAACCACAAATGAAATATATGATGAGCATCACACAAATACACATTGCATTGTAAATTAAAAAGCAAAATAAGCATCATGCCATGAAAAGACCACACAAAGAACATGACATTATTGACATGTAATAAATTGGTCAACGACAGTAACGAAACGTCTTTTAAATTGAGTGAACATTGTTCTAACTATAAATTTATTCCCATCTTGTAATGCATTACACTAAAATAAATGTAAAGTTCCAAGGCCTAAGAGGAAGTAAAGGAGGTTCGACTCAATTCCATTGTGTCATTTCAATGGTTATATGATGTTTCACTAGTTCTTATATAATAAAATATTGTGTATATGTCATAGTATTGAGGCTCTACAAGTCAACCTATGATTCGACGAGTCTACTCAACTCACAATTGAAACAAGTCAGTTTTCCCTGGACATGGGGAGTATAACTCCAACCTAGGTTCAACTACCTGGATATGCCAAGAAAGAGAAACCAATAGAGTCTACACAAAAAGTGAGTCAAAGAGTCTATAGAATCAATTTCTCTTGTCATTTTCACCATTATTCTTGGTTTCCCCTAATGTTTTCTAAGGGGGTTCTTTTGTTGCAAATGTTCGTAGAGGCCAAGGACCATTATATTTATTATTTATGTAATATTTCAATGTTTGTCATATGATTTCAAAGTTGACTCTTCAATCTTTGCATTTGACATTCATGAATCATAGGCCATAGTCCATGGCAATTTTGAATCTTGATGCATGAATGATGACAATAGATACGATGGTCGATCAATGATCATATTAAATACATTGTATCATACACTTGGTTATATTTGGATATGTTATTTTCACATCGTATTGTGTATTTGCATTATAATCACTATAATATCTATGTGTAATCTTTTTTGTCGAGTCCTAAAAATCTATATTTTTTGTATTTTTCATAGTGCCAAAACTTTGTCATGTCAAGTCTAATCTTTGTCAAGTCCAGAGTCTAGTTTGACGCTCCAAACAAAATGAGTCACCTCCTTAGTGAAATCTGGTGAGTGTCGTATATGTATGAAGTTAGTGAACGATAATAAAAGAAACTAATTGCAAAAATGACCTTTAACAGTGTTTTAATCCTTTTCATTATCCCACATATATTGGACATCATATAAACAACAACTCATGCAAACAAACCTATACTTTGAAGAGAAATCCCTCTTCTGTGCAATACTTCGTACAAAAACAACCAAATGAAAAACTAGTACTCACAAATGAAGTCAGCCTAAAAAACTAAATCAACTTGATATCACATTCATGATAATTATAGTAAATATATGGTTATATTATATAGATAATAAAATAGTGAATTATATCTAACTTGGGTGGCTCAATGGAGAAATTTGTATCCTTTCCATCCAAGTTCAAACCCTGATTATGACATGGTTGCCCCTAGTAGGTTGATTATGGCTAGCAAGATACTAGGAATCTCTCTCGCTTACGTGCTTGAGGGTGGGATGAGATGTTTCTCAAAATTAGTCAATTGAGTTTATCTTGGGAAATTGGGGAGGAGAAATGATGCCTTGCTTGTGACTAGTTAGGTTCAAATTATGACATGATTCGCTCTTAATGAGCCAATAGTTGCTAGGGTTGTGTTAAAATAATAGGTGTGCTCGTTTCACCATAGATAATATCACTACGTTGTCACCCAACCATAGGCACAAAGGCCACCCCCAAGCACCTTAACCTTGATAGACAGAATAATTTAGAAAGCAATCACTAGAACCAATATCCAACCAAGGTAGCGTACCTCTCTCCAAAGTTAGCATACCAAGCAGAAAGTCAAAACCATAACCAAAGACCAAGTCACCACTACAACAGATGCAGCTCTCCTCTAGTCATGCGCACCACTATTCCTTATGAAGTCGTGAGAGTGAGTGTGAAAAATAAGCTCAAGTGCCCTCTATTTATAGTCCTCCAAGTCACTTAACTGGGTCGACTTCTTCTCGTGGAGGCTAATAACTTAATATAAATTATTCTCTTGAGCCGACTCGTTTTCTAGGGTTATTAACCAACTATTTAGGGTTTCTCTTGCTTCTCGAAATATTCTAGTCTCATCAAAGGCTACACGTAGAGGTTAATATCTCCCGCAGCTACCGTAACATCAACACTCCCTCCTAGCTAGGGAGGTATTATCAGTAATGGTCTTGAGCACAAACAGACCATTTTGGTGGTAGAATCATCATAGCCACACAGGTTATCTCATGATCACACAGATCAAATCACGAGCAACATCACCACTATTAGTATCTTCTAATAGCATCAACTGCATCATCTCTCGAGGCCATACTCCATCTGAGTAATCAAGCATGATGTTGAATAAGTCACTCACTCAATAGAGTGATATAATGACCATTCTTGTAATCTGGGCATACGTCCTAGAATAATAATTGTCCCAACAGATGTTGAATGTACTCAATGACTCCAAGAACCATCATCTCCAATGCATCATCTCTAAGTTGCATGATCATATCTAAGTTGTATTATCATGATGCTCTGCATCATATCTAAGATGTACTAGCATGATGTGGACTACCATCTACATCATCTCTAAGTTGTACTAGCATGGTGGCAATGCACCATCTCTAAGTTATACTCGCATGATGTAGATTAATTCCTCTGCATCATCTCACTATCCATCTAGCTAGCAAAAATCTCTAACACTAGTGATAGTCTCCATGGCAATCAGAACAATGCCATCCAATAAAACACAACTGTGTTTATCCATGGTGGTATACAACTACTATCCAGTGGTACACAACCACTCACAGTAGCACACAGCTACTATCCAGTGACACGCAGTCACTACCAGTGGAGCACATCCACCACAGTGGCATACAGCTACTGTCGAGAGATATACAATATCCACAGCAATCAAATCATATCATCTGATATCATCTTGCATCAACAGTGTCATCAAATGCATCAACTCTAAGTCGTACTAGCATGATGTGAATGCATCATATCTAAGTTGTATTGTCGTGATCTATAGTATCATCGACATCATCTCTAATCCGTACTAGCATGACATATCTAGCATCATATCTACATTGTATGCCACCTCTAAGTTGTACTCGCATGATGTAGATCAGTGCCTCACTATGTCATCTCTAAGTTGTATGATCATCTCTAAATCATACTAGCATGACATATCTAGCATGATGCCAATGCATCATATCTAATCTATATGCCACATCTACGTTGTACTTGCATGATCATATCTAGCATGACATGAGCCCCCTGCATCATCTCTAAGCTATATGGTCACCTCTACATCGTACTAGCGTGACATATCTAGCATGATGTCAATACATCATATCTAAGCTTTATGTCATATCTAAGTTGTACTCGCATGGCCATATCTAGCATGATGCGGATCACCAGCATCGTCTCTAAGTTGTACTAGCATGAACATAACTAGCATGATGCAAGCATCATCTCTAAGTTGTATGTCCACCTCTAAGTTGTACTCGCACGATGCTCCTTGGGTCATTGTATCAACAACTCCAACCATATGTATCATATATGAGTTGTACTAGAATGATCATATCTAGCATGATGCAAGCATCATCTCTAAGTTGTATGATCATCTCTAAGTTGTACTAGCATGATACGGATCCGCAGCTCACTGACGGTCCATGATGCCACATATCAGTGCTCCCTCCCGACCGAGGAAGTCATCTCCTCCCTTTCAACCAAGGGAGAAATCTCCACGATCCCCAGCTTGTGCCTCAAGTATGCAAACTTTATCTTGGACAAAGGCTTCGTAAAAATATATGCATTCTGCTCATCAGCGGAGATATACTGGAGAACCACTTCTCCCCTCTAGACTTTATCAAGAAGAAAATAATACTTGATCTCAATGTGCTTTGACCTGTCAAGGAACATCGGGTTCTCTGGGAGCTTCACATAGCTCTGGTTATCACAATATATCATGGTCAAATCCAACACCTGATCAAACAATCCAGAAACCAGCTTACGGAGCCATACTGCTTCCATACAAGCATCACAAGCTGCAATATACTCTGCTTTTGTAGTGTTGAGTGAAATAGACTTTTGTTTTCTGCTAGACCATGATATCATAGCATATCCCATACTGAAACACATACCAAAAGTACTATTTCTGTCATATCCATAGCCAATCAACTGTTGGTACAGGGACGAGTCCACTAAATCAGAATTAGAGTCTCTCAACTTCCTCAAATCTGTTATCATAGGAGTTGACATGGATTTGCAATCCATCATCCCAAACCTCTTAAGGATCTTTACAACATACTTCTCTTGTCCTAGAAAGACTTCACCATGCTTTTTCCATCCTTTTAATCCCAAGTAGTAGTGCATGAGACCAAGATCTTTCATATCAAATTCAGTGGCTAGTTCCTTCTTACACTGAATAATGAGAGGCTTTGCACCTATTAGGAACAAACCGTCAACATATAACAATAGAATCACAGGTGCATTATTCATAACTTTGTAGTAGCTATTTGGATCGACATGACTCTTGGAACATCCAAGTCTTGTCAAGTAGCTATCAATATGTGCATACCAAGCTCTTTGAGCTTGCTTGAGTCCATATAAAGCCTTTTTCAATCTGCATACATGGGTTTCTTTTGGGTGTACCTCAAATCCTTGAGGTTGCTCTATATATACTTCTTCCTCAATCACGCCATTGAGAAAGGTGATCTTTACATCCATCTAATGTAAACTCCAACCCATGGAAGCTGTTAGAGATATGATGGCTCTATTAAATGTATAATTAGCAACCAGAGCAAAAGTCTCATCATAATCTTCTCCCTCCTACTGAGAGAATCCTCTAGCCACAAATCTTGCCTTGTATTTATCAATACTTCCATCTACAACATGTTTTATCTTGTAAACCCCCTTTGAAGTAACTACAGACTTCTCTTTAGGTCTAGGAACAACTTCTCATACATCATTTTTCATAATAGATTGATATTCTTCCATCATGGCCTCCTTCAATTATTTTTGCTTGATTGCTTCCTCAAAAGTGGAAGGTTTGGCATTGACAATACTTGTCATGAGCACTGCATAACTAGAAAACCTTTTGGGTTTCTTGCTTTGTCTGAAGGTGCCACTAGGAGCTTTATGCTTTTTTTCTTCCTGCAAAGTGGATTCAAGCCATGTTGGTCTCTTTCTAGTCTTAGGTGCAATAACTTGTTCCACATGTTCATATGGTGGTTCTTGTTCTTCATTGGGGTGTTCTAGAGAACATGTACTTTCTTCTTTGGTATCTTCATGTTCTTCTTCTTCGTTGGAGTCTATGGAATCTTCTATAGATTTCTTAAATGCAATCCTTTCATCAAAAGTTGTCTCTGCTGATTTCAACCTTCTGCTGACCTGGAACATAGATTCTATATGCTTTTGATGATTGACTATATCCAATGAATATGCCTTTCTTTCCTGAAGGTTCCAACTTCTTTCTTTTATCTTTGGGAACATGATTATAGACAGAGCATCCAAAGATTCTCAAGTGTTCAACACTTGACTTCTTTCCGGAGAAGGCTTTCTGGAGTCATGTTCTTCAATATTCTATGTGGACTTATATTTTGAATATAAACAATTGTCATGGTTGCTTCTCCCCATAGGAACATAGATATATTTTGATCATTCATCATTGTTGATGATTACAACATCGTCTGACATTCTCTAGGCCGTTTTCCTCTGGATTGAGTTGAGACGATATGTGAGAGAGCCCGTGTGTTGGGTGTGCCCATGTGATGGGTGTGCGTCGGACTTTGAACTGAGTTGTGATGACGTGTGGTCTCTTGTCTACTCCTCTGGACTTAGTTGAGATGACTCGAGATAGTCTCCTCCCTTGTACTCCTCTGGACTGAGTTGAGTCGGCTTGAGATAGTCGCATGCCTTGTGCTCCTATGGACTTAGTTGAGTTGGCTTGAGATGGTTCTCCAGATGGTACTCCTATGGACTCAATTGAGTTAATTTGTTGAGAGTGATGTCCCTGTGGATGAGCATAGGTGGACATGTCCCTAGTGGCTGAGCACTAGAGGATGTGAGAGATCCTTTGCTATATTGTCAGAGTGAGACTTTGGTAATGGAGTCATGTTCTTCAATATTCTATGTGGACTTATATTTTGAATATAAACAATTGTCATGGTTGCTTCTCCCCATAGGAACATAGATATATTTTGATCATTCATCATTGTTGATGATTACAACATCGTCTGACATTCTCTAGGCCGTTTTCCTCTGGATTSAGTTGAGACGATATGTGAGAGAGCCCGTGTGTTGGGTGTGCCCATGTGATGGGTGTGCGTCGGACTTTGRAYTGAGTTGTGATGACGTGTGGTCTCTTGTCTACTCCTCTGGACTTAGTTGAGATGACTCGAGATAGTCTCCTCCCTTGTACTCCTCTGGACTGAGTTGAGTCGGCTTGAGATAGTCGCATGCCTTGTGCTCCTATGGACTTAGTTGAGTTGGCTTGAGATGGTTCTCCAGATGGTACTCCTATGGACTCAATTGAGTTAATTTGTTGAGAGTGATGTCCCTGTGGATGAGCATAGGTGGACATGTCCCTAGTGGCTGAGCACTAGAGGATGTGAGAGATCCTTTGCTATATTGTCAGAGTGAGACTTTGGTAAAACCCTAATTTATGTTGTAAAGGGTACAAGTCGACCCCACCATGTAAAGATAATTAATATTGTGTAATTATTAATTATATTATTAAGTTGTACAGGTCGGCCCTATTGTGCCAAGTGTCATGTCTATTCGTTGAGTTAAGTTTTGTATTAATAAGAGATAGATCCCCATTCTAGATCATATCTCTCACACTAACTCAAAGCATGGTCTGAAATTACGAGGATTGCAGTGTGCACTTTTCTAGGCACTAGTTTTCTCAGTCATAGAAGAACCCTCTTGTGTGCTAGGGTTTGGTGGTGGATGGTGGGTCTTCTCTTGGCAGTATAGCAAAGGATTGTTGGGTTTTTCCCTTGATTGAGAAGGGTTTTCCCATGATACTTCTTGTGTTCTTGTGCATGGTTATTCTTCTTGTGATCTTGGTTTATTGCGGCTAATGTATTGTATTATTGTTGCAAATGGTTATGGTTCAGTTAATGCTAAATTGAAATAAACTATGTGCATGACTTAACCATCAAAAACTTAACATGGTATCACAGCAGTTCCTGAAGAAGACCACTTGCA
>JASDQU010737262.1:9230-44877 GCA_032191745.1 Picea mariana
TGACTCTAAATCAAATCCAAAAGGAGGGAAGCAAATTATCAATGTTGAACCCAACGCCACTTTCGCTACCACCAAAGTCCAACCAAACGAACCAGAAGAACTAGAGGAAGGGGAACGCCTCTTTCACTCACATATATAGTTAAATGGAGCTCCACTTCATTTCATAGTCGATAGAGGCAGTAAGAAGAACTTGATCTCAGTAGAGGTCGTCAAGCAATTGGACCTACCAATGAAACCACACCCGCAACCCTACACTATTGGTTGGCTTCACCAAGGAAGAGATCTTCGTGTCAACCAATAGTGTTGCCTTCCCTATGACATCAAGCCCTTCAAAGATGAGGTATTATGTGATATTTTTCCCCTTGAAGTTTGTGATTTTCTTTTAGGACACCCATATCTATGGAAGACACATGTTGTGTATGAATCTAGACCCCGCATTGTTATTATTACTTTGGGTAGACAACTGTACATGATACCAGAGGTAGCATTTCCTAACGTAAATTATTTAATCTCTGCTAAGCAATGCAATAAGGTCATTTCACATACCGATAAGTTCGTCTTCTTTGTGATCTGTGCTCATAGTAAGTAGAAGGTCGTCGCTACATTTGTGACCTCTCTACATAGCCTCTCTTTGCAGCAAAAGAAAGTGGCCAAAAATGTGGAAGAGTACAGAGACATCTTCTCCTCACCCACCGGGGTACCGACTCATTGCCAAGTCAAGCATCCAATTGATCTAACCCATGATGCACCTCTACATAATGGACCACTTTATCATTGCTTGTTGATGGAAAATGACAAAATCAAATGTCATATCCAAGAGTTGCTTCAAAAGGGTCACATCAGACCCAGCTCCTCCCCTTATGGAAGCCCGATTGTACTAGTGCAGAAGAAAGTTGGGACATGGAAAATCTGCATTGATTACAGAGCCTTAAATAAAATCACAGACAAGAACCGATACCAAATTCCTTGAATTGATGAACTTCTTGACCAACTCAAGGGGCCCAAGTTCTTCAGCAAGATTGACCTAAAGTCTGGCTACCATCAGGTTCCCATCAAATCGACTGATGTATGGAAGACAACTTTCAAATATAAAGAAGGTCTCTTCGAATGGTTGGTCATGCCCTTTGGCCTAACAAATGCACCAGTAAATTTCAGGAGGTTGTTGGATGATGTATTGATACCCTTCACCAACTCTTTTGTGGTGGTATATCTAGATGACATCCTCATCTTCTATAGAACTTGGGAGGATCACATGTTGCATATTCAACAGGTTTTGAGCACTCTTCGGTAGCACAAGCTATATGCCTACTTGGAAAAATTCTCCTTTGGCATGAATAGTGTCCTATACTTGGGATACATTGTTGATGAACATGGGGTACATGTGGATCTAGTTAATATCCAAGTCATCCATGACTGGAAAACCCCGACCACACTAATTGAGCTTCAGAAATTCTTGGGACTTGACAACTTCTACCGACAGCTTGTGTTGGGATTCTCCCATATTGCATGGGCCTTCAGCCAAGTGACCAAGGGCGGTGTCAAGAAAAATTTTGTGTGGGGGAAGGCAAAAAAACGAGCATTTGATGATCTGAATCATCATTTGTGCTCATCTCCAGTATTCTCCTTACCCAATCTGCAACAATCATTCGAGATTGAGACTGATGCATCCAACTATGTTGTAGGTGCAGTTCTCACTTAGCACGGTCATCTAATAGAAAACCATATTGAGACACTCTTAGATAATGTCGGGGTTAATGTCCGAAAATACCCTACCTATGATAAGGAAATGTATTACAATGTGAAAGCATGTCGTCAAGGGAAACATTACATTCTGGGAAAGGAGACAATCATCCACACTGATTACAAGCCTCTGCAGTTCATACAGACATAGGGGAAGTTACAGAATGATCTCCATCAGAAGTGGTCCACATACCTGCAACAATTCCATTTCAAGATCAAGCATAAGATAGGGAGCACAAATCATGTCATTAAATACCTCAGTTGACCTCTCTTGGTTTCACTCACCACCATGCTCCATTCCTATGGGCATGAGGCATCTAAGTGGCCCCAACTTTATCAACAATATCCTGACTTCACCACCACCTTTTAGCTCTTGGGTACATGTGTGAATATCACTGATTTTCACATTTAGGATGAAATGTTATGCCATCTAGGCCACCTATTTGTTATTTCAAGTGAGCATGCAAAGATGATTTTGGAGTCTCACTACAGTCGGATGGAAGGACATTTTAGCATGGAGAAAACTGTGGCCATTCTACAGAAAAAAATTTACTGGCCAAAAATTCGATAGGACGTCAGCAAGTATATCAGATCTTGCACTTCCTGTGCCATTGCCAAGCCATCCATCAAGAAGCAAGGATTATACAACCCTATTCTTACTCCCAAGAGGCATTGGGAATCCATCTCGATGGATTGCATGCCTAGCCTTCTGTCCACCAAGCAAGGCAATGATTGTATATTTGTGGTGGTTGATCAGTTTTCAAAGATGGCCATTCTCACAGCATGCAAGAAGAGCATCACAACGACATATACTACCAAGCTCTTCTTCAAATGAGTATGGGTCCATTTTGGGATACCACAAACCATCATCTCATATCGAGACAACAGGTTTCTCAGCACATTTTGGTTGAGTCTTCGGTCACTGTTGGACACCAAGCTCACTAAATCCACTGCCTTCCACCCTCAAACCGATGGCCAAATAGAGGTCTTCAATCAGATGAAATTTATGGTGGATAATATGAGGCCAACATATTTTGATTATGTAATCAAAATTTATGGTGGGTTCCCTTGCCTCCTAAACAAAATTCTTGAACCTGGGGGGTCGCATGAGTATGTTTCGTATCAATTTCGTGATGAAATTCAATATATTTTGGCATCATAGGATATGATTCTCCCACAAAAGTTGAGTTCTCCTCTCTAGGGGTGGTGCCTATCCTCATTCTATATTTCAAATTTCCTTCCTCTCATCCTCTTCCTCCAAAAATTTCACCTATCTCTCCAAATCTCTTCTACAACCATTGGCTAGCCAACCTTCCACATATTTGCAATTCCCGTAACTTATCTGAATCTCTTTTATGACTACTCTTGAAGTCGATTTCCTTCCATGACTAATCAAGCCTCTTCATCAATTTTCTCGTATGTTTTTGCCACCTCTTTTCGATCACAACGACCCTCCTCTAAGCTCATTCATCTTTGGCACTCTTTTCTCAATGTCCCCCCATACCTCAAGAACTTTTGTATCCTAACTCATGTACTCTTTCCTGAATCAACTACCCCTCATGGGCATGGGTTTACTCTACCATGTCAACTGAAGGAACAAACAACATTCCCTCTTATGCTATCAGAATATTGATCCACAACAATATTTCTCAAAGAAATCTTCCTCTCGCCCCTTCTTGAAATATTTCTTCTGCTTTCGAAAAATATTGGTGGTTCTCTGCAACAAACTCTATGATATATCCTTCCAGGGAAGTCTGTACCCAGAAATCCACAACACAAGAAATATGAATATCCATCTGATGAAGAGTTGCTAACTACTCAATGGGCCATTGATATCTTCTCTTGACTCGATCTTTGAATTATGGTGTTTTTTATAGTCGATCGATCCACTAAAATAATTCTTTTGGGAATTAGATCCAGAAGATATCATACTAGTCACTCATAGGTTCTGAACAAAATATAGCACTCTTCACAACCCTCAATATTTTTTGTCGTAACTTAGCTTCTTGTAGTACAAAATCATCACACCTTCTTTCCCACCATTTCTCAATGTTAGACTTAAATATGTGATGTTGCATCCTCTAAAAACTCATTGTAAAGTCGGTCCCAACAATGGAACCATTTGTTGCCACAAAATTGGATACCGAGGTTCTCGAAGGTTACCAATAAAGATATCGTTGTAGTCTAGAAGTGCTGGCATATTCAACCTTCCGCAAGGAAAGGAGGTCTCACCCGAAGTGCAACCAAGACTTTTGTGAGGTGAAGTGAATCAAAGAGGACACATCATCGGGTCTAGTGCAACACAATGCAAAGTATTACTTTAACATATAAATAATTGTATTACCAATTTAATAAACCAGGATAAACATCAGATTAACCAAGTTGTGCATCATACAAACAAGTCCATACATCAGAGGTAATGACTAAATACGAAATACAAAGTAAAAAAGTAATTGCACAATGAAGAAACTACAGAGTCATACACATCATAACCAAAATTTTAGGGCCCAAACAATCTTTTATATTATCATTATCTCAAAATTCATGATCCCGTGATTATGTTCTTCTTATCATAGCTTATACATCATACTCCATGTTCCAATACCCACTACAGACTCTATCACTACTGCGCAAGAAAAATTATTCTCGTAGACTCGATTACAATATCTTATCACATCAGACTCAATAAAATAAATGGAAATAGCTTGATAACAAAGGAAAAAAAACAACAATATAACATTGCATAATATGACCAACAACCAACCCTTTCCCATTACATATTCTCATATTTCTATTTTTTCCTCGGGCATTTCTTGACTTCTTGATTCCACAGAATGCTTATTTTCCCGCTTTCTCTTTGCATGCACTTGAAGCTTTTAGCTCTTTCCACTTGCTCATCCAGCTAACACATGATCTATTTTCATTGTTGTCACTCTTGCAGTAAACTTTTATGCTTATCCTAGATGTTCTCTGCCACTTCTAATCTTTCGTTGTGCTATTGCACTTTTCTGGAAAAATTTGTCCTTTCCGCAAAATCAGGTTCTCTTCAAGAACATAGGGCCTAAAATATCCTCTAGGTAGTGAGCAGGAATATACCTTTCTCCTTTCTTCATCATCCATTCTTCATCTACTAACCAATTCTCCATCAGAGATTTGAAGTCCTTTTGATTGACTTTGAATTTGTCGAGGAATGATTCATCCAATGAAACAGTGGGTTATGGGGTTTTGTATCAGATCCTAATGTATTCTTCCAGGAGCGACACAATCGAAACACTGGAAGCATTGAATACTATTGGTGTTTCTTTCTGCAGGTGATTAAAACACCACCTTGCAACATCGTTGTAAGGAAAAATATTTGGGCGAGCTGCTATAGTGTGTATACCACTTTTCTTGATATTCATGTATTCGTCAATGTCCTCATCATCGAATGAATACTTATCATTATGGAACATGTCGTATATATCGGTGTATTTTTCATAATTCTCCCCCCCATCATTGTTGTTCATATCTGTAATGTTGAAAGAATATGTTCCTAGAACAGGGGTAGGACTGACAACTTCTTGGTTATTTTCTCTTTCAGTATGCATCTTGGACATTTTTCAACCTACATGAATTGTCATTTAAAATAAATTTACTTCACCTTTGGATTTTTTGCGGATAAGAGTAATTTCTAAGCTCACTAATTACATAATTGTTAGCCTAAGAAGAACAACTCACAATAGAATTTACCCAGCTTCTTTACAACAATGACATTTATGTTCTTAGTAGTTTTGCAGCTAGAGTTATGTCGATTGTGCATTAGCAAGGTTGTTATATTATTAATTTTCCCCAAACCTTGTGCAGTTAATACCAATTGCGTTGCAATTATGACTTGGTTAGAGTCGTAGATTTCTTCATTATATTTTGCAAATGTGATCCATTTTTTTTTTACCTTTAGCATGTAGTGGAAGGGATAGATTAAGTGGGGAATTTTTTTTCCCATTGGCATCATTATCGAGGTAGAATCAATTGGGAGAAGAGTTCTATGATAACGTCATCGTAGATGATTGTAAAAATCATTTGTTTCGTAGGTAGATATTATAATAAGATTTCCTGAAGATGGTGCATTTTCATTAATATTTGTTCTCGAAAGGCGCACCAGTGTGTAAGGGGAAACGATGATTTTTTTAGGATTTATGTTATCACCCTTTATTCAATCAATGATAGCTATTTATTTTTATCTCCATTGAATTATTTTCATGAAGGTTTTATTTATGAAGGATTAACTTTTAACAAGCTAGGGTGTTGTCGTTTGGCGATTAGTCAATCTAGGTCATCGGATCATGATAAGAACAAATCATCGATGATCTACCTCAAATGATGTTGTCATCGGAAGATATAGTGTAAAGGGTAGGAAACATCCCTCTGTTATTCCCCGACGATGATAGGTTTCTTCAAGGGAGATAGGCTAGTAAGATACTACCACGTGGACAAGTGATATTCAATAGAATTCATCTTATAATGCATTGAGGCACTAGGGAGCATTGAGGCCCATCTTGCACATCACATTCTTAATTCATCTCGTGTAAGGTTAAAGTCTAATCCCCTTTTGACATCCATGCAATTGTTATGACTATCCATGTCAAAGATATCATCGTTGGGATAAAAGGATAACTTACCATGGACATGCCTTCATAGTGATTCATCGTCAATGACGTTGTAAAGGTGTCATCGTCATAACTTTTAGATTTAAGAAACAATGGAGAGTCGAAGGTCAAGTGCCGAAAATATCTAATTGAGGTGACATAAATACATATTTGGGGCTACGTCATTGTGGATGGTTTCAATTCCGAAAAGTTTTTAGAACTGGTGGGGACATGCAGAAAGGGTCTGTTATGATGGATTTGAGTAGTATTAACAAACTTTGCATCAAAATCTCTTTGGAAAGTGCATACAAAAATCAATCTCAGAAGTGAACAACCATCAAGATAAGTAGAGTAGTACCTTGCAATATTTTGGTAGTATGGGTACCCACTAAAACTCTAGAGCTTTAGTGGGTTGTTGTATGTGTCACAACAAATGGTGACTTGCTGGAAGAACTAGTTATCTCTTTTCCAGATGGATCTTCAGACCATGTATACTTAACTGTATAATTTCTGAAAATATAAAATATTGATTTGTACTGTGAACCCCACAACAGTTGCTCTTTCTAAAAGATAAGAACGTGGCAATAGCTATCATGATATTCATGATAATACATGTGAGGTAATTTAGGGATGATTGTGCTTTACTCATCTTATAAATATGAGAGAAGCGAGACACCACACAAGCCTATTCATGACTATTTATAGACCGATGTGTGTTCCTAATCTCTTTTCTCTCGACATTTCTTTGTTTCCAGCGAGCATCCATAGCCCTGACGAAGTTTCCTTGGTATCATACAAGCATGGCCCCACTTCCAGTGAGCACCCATAGCCCTGACGAAGTTTCCTTGGTATCATACAAGAATGGCCCCACTGCCAGTGAGCATCCATAGCCCCGACAGGTTTACTTATACTTCCCACATAATTATTAGTGCTTTCAACTTCACATTCATTTAAGCTGTAAATTTCACCCTTTGGATTTGTAATATATGTAGCATTTCTACATAATGGTTTTCTAGGAAGTGGGGTGATACAAGAGTTTCTTTGATATGTAGGTCTCAATCTGTACTTCAACTTCATGGGTCCTTTCCAAACATATTTTCGTTGAATTAAAATATTAAGGAATAGGGAAATATCACAGGAATTATCCAGAGGACATATGTAGCTAGTGCATGTTCTTGTTTATGAACTGGTGAGCTGAAGGTGAAAGTAATCACACAAATAACATATCTCCTATCAATTTAAGCATTTGAATATATTTTTCACATAATTTGGGTCTTCTATGATAACAAAGTATTATGAACTATTTCCGGGCAATGTGACCATAAGTTATATCATGCTTTCTTTTATACCAAATGCAAGGTGATTCATCCTCACCAAGTCACTCGAATAATTATCCCCATGCAAATTGAGTGCTTAGATTGTAACATAACCCCTAATAAGACAAATTTGAAACAAGTTAGAAGAGGATTTATCACAACAGTAAAGTAAACAAAGTATGGAAAAAGGAAAAAGAAAATTTTATTCTGAAAACATTTACAAAAATAAAAGAGAACCTAATATGTACAAAACTACATCACTTGGGAGTGATTAGGAGAATTATTGTTTAAGCACTTGTCCATTGACAAGGAGCTCCTCCTCATCTCCCTCCATTGTCTTGAGTTTAAAAGCTCATGGTCCGATTTTCTTATGGATTTGAAACAAACCTAGCCAAAGTTTATGGAATTTTGTATGCTTCCCTTTAATCTCATTTTCTGTATCCCACTTGAGGACAAGATCACCCTCTTGAAAATATTTGTTTCCCACAGATGATTTATCAAACCATCTCTTGATTACTTCTTGATGTTTCATTAGGTTCTTTTTGGAATTTTCCCTATATTCTTCAAGTTTGAGAAGTATATTCACCCTATGTTGCATTACTGGGCAATCTTTATCTTGAACAGATTGAGAAAGTTGTAATGAAGGTAAGAAGGTATGAATAGGCAAATTTGCTTCTTGTCTGTAGACTAGAAAAAAGGGAGAATTTCCAAGAGAGGATTTAGGTGTCACCCTATTATCCCATAGAATGTTAGGGAGGGATAAATGCCAATTTCTTTGGTGATCGTTAACAATTATTTTTAGGATCTTGATTAGATTCTTATTTGTTGATTTTGATATCCCATTCCCTTGTGGATAATAATTAGTTGAATACTTAATTTTAATGTTTCGTTCCAGAGAATATTTAATTAATGTCAAAGAGGACAAATATTTATCATTATCAAAAACCAAATATTCAGGGACACCAAATCTAGTAATGATTTGAGATTCAAGGAAAGATATCACTTGGATTTCACTGGAAATATTTAATGGGATTGCTTCACTCCACCTGGTGAAATATTCTATTTTCGTTATGATGTACTTATGCAATTTACAGGATTTGGGATTAATTTCCCCCATAACATCCAAACCCCATTGTTGGAATGGGCGTTCAATAGTAATTGGTTGAAGAGGGAAAGAATGTCTTTGTTCTCTTCCAACTATTTTTTGACATTCTTGGCATTTCTGAGAATATGCATGGGAGTCTTTGAACAGGGTAGGCAAATAATAGCTTTCTTTGAGTATTTTATGAGTTATAGTATTACCCTCAAACTTTCCTCCATTAGGCTTGTCATGAAGTTCAGATAGAACCTTATTAATGTCCTCTCTTTCAAAAAATCTCAAGTAAACACCATCATAATTCTTTCTTCATAGCGCTCCTTGGATGAGCTGGTATTGTGTGGACTTAAAAATAAGAGATTTCTTATTCTTTGGATCCAAATAATGTGGAGCATTCCCATGGGTTAGATGGTATTTCATCTCATAATACCACTGGTCACTAGTGACAAGAATATCACAAATTTTCTTTCAAATAGATTTTCATCTTGGTAAAGTTTATCTTCTTCTGCATTTTCATGTGTTGACTCAGCTGCTAGTTTATAGAGCCCTTTCCCCTTGACAATTTTAGAAGGTCTAAATTCAAGGTCATACTCTTGAAGGGTTGTTATCTAATTTTCTCTTTTTTCTCCCAGATATTTTTTCACTAAGAGATTCCACACAACTGGGTAGGGGACAATTACCTTGGTTTTTTATTTAATCAGATAGGGTCTGAAGTGTTTGAGTGACTTGAAAAAAAATTAATCTTGTTTATCTACTTCGAGATAATATAATTATGCTCCTTGCAATCCAGAGCTCATAAAATTGATGTGGTATTCATTTCCTTCTTGATACTTCTATGTCAAGACAACGAAAAATGCAACATTGGAGGAGAATGTGTATAGTATGAAGCCTCTACTGAAATCAAGACACATTAGCATCAGAGCCTGAGTTATCTCTACTTTTATTTTCTCGAATGTAGATTTATATTTAGGTCCCCATTTAAGCTCTACATCTTTCTTGATCATGTCTTGGAGGGGTTTGACAGTTTCAGTGAAACTGGGAATGAATCTCCTTACAAAAATTATTTTGCCTACAAAGGATTGCATAGACTTCTTATTATAGGGAGGAGGTATTTTAGAAATGGCTTCAATCCTTTTAGGTTCAATCATAATGCCTTCTTTAGATACAATTAATCCCAACATCTTTCCTTCATCAACAACAAATATAGATTCTTTTGGATTAAGTGATATTCCATATCTTCTACATCTGTTGAAAACTTTCCTCATATGAGCAATATGATTGGTATTATCCTTGGAGAAGACTATGAAAGAATCCATGTATACTACAACACAATCACCAATTAGTCCCATAAAATCTAGGTCCATGGATCTTTGGAAAGTTTATCCTACATTAATTAGTCTGAATGGCATTTTCCTATAAGCATAAGTTCCCCATTTAGTTCAGAATGTAGTTTTTAATTGATCATCTTGGGAAACTAAAACCTGGTTATAACAAGAAAATCCATCTAATAAGGAGAGAATATGAGACCTAGATACACATTGAATGATCTATTCCATGAGAGGCATCGAATAATTATATTTCTCTGAAGCTTTATTCAAATTTCTTAAGTCAACGCAAAGTCTCATGTCTCCATTTTTCTTCCTTACAGGTACAAGGTTTGAGATCCATTGAGTATGCCTGACTAGGAATATTATCCTAGCCACTAACATCTTGTTAAGATGTACTTTTACCCATGGTTCTAATCTTGGGTGCATTTTCCTCAACTTTTACATAAAAGGATTAGTTTGTGGATTCATAGGGATAACATGTTGAATGATGTTTGTATAGTAGGTCTTTAGATCATCATATGTCTAGAAGAATATGTCTTTGTATTCATTGAAAAACTTTATGAAGGCTTGTCTTTCTTCAGAGGAACAATTCTTTCCAAGGTTGATGTTCTAAGATGTGTTATTTGTTCCTAGATTAATCACTTCAAATTGCATTGATGAGTTGTTGGTGTTACAATTTGTTACCTTCTTAAACTTATCTTGAATATCATAGAGATTTTCCAACCTTACCACACTTTTAGGGATATTATTATTGGGTTGAATATGTTTTTCTATGTTGACTAATTAGTTGAGCCAGGAACATTTTCATTCATTTCTCGATCATGTTGATCCTCATCAATTATGGAGTCTTTGAAGGTACCTTCAAGGTGTAGGAAAATTATAATATGTTGGTCATAATAAAAAACTCTCTAGTTTGTCACATTATTGGGTATCGAAGGTCTATATAAGAGTAATTCTATAGAAAAAAGTATCAGTTAATAAATTTTCAGAAGGAATAAGCCTAGAGGCCACATTAGCTAATAAATTTGCATTGTAATTCAAAGAGAAAGGAATAATATTGATGTTGAATGCATCAAAATACTTAATCAATTTCCATACGTCTTGTTGGTAATGTTTGAGGTGACTAGAGAGCTAGTGTATGGTGTTCCTTACCTGCCTTATGACAACATCAGAGTCACCAAATACCTTGATTTTGTTTGCTTTCAAGTCATTTTCTTTTCTTAGTCTTTGCAACAGGGATTCATACTCAACTGTATTATTTATGCATTGGAATTCAAGCTTGCATGCTATCATGATTTTCTTACCATAAATGTCCTTTAGTATGTAGCCAACACCAACACCTTCAAGAGATTTTGACCCATCAAAAAATAAATTCCACATATTAGGATCTCTTTTAAGATTATGTATGGACTTAGGATTTTATTTTGTTTCTAAATTAGTGTGGTTAGTGTAGTTACCAAAAACCTCTAATATGTCTCTAAATATTATGTTAGACTATACAAGATCATTATTAGTTGTATCTAGTATGTTACATTGGGGCTCAAAAATCTGAGTGTAATGAAGAATTTCATATTGTGTGTTTGATTCTACATAAGATGAAATCTCAACACTGTAATTCCCCAAAAATTAATCACATGAATAATTTCCCATAATAGAACGATTAAACATAACAGGCTCATTTGGTTCATTCAAGTTTGTTACCACATGTTTCATGTATTATTCTCTATCAACCATTATTCAATTAGGCTTGCCACTATAAGGCAGCCAAATGTGCGACTAGTCCATGGAAAAGTATCCTTTAAGCATAAAAAACCGATCTTTTCTTAGGAGCATACCATAGGTATCATGTATATCCACAACTTTAATGTCAATAGTTTGATGTATTTTTGGACTGGAGGACATCCTGATAAAAACAATTTTCATCTCACTAATCACTTTAACTCAGGTCATGTCAAGTTGTATGATTTGAATATCAGATTCTTCAGGCTTAACGTTCAGTCTCTCACAAAATTTAATGGGCATTACATTGGAAGAGACACCTGAATCCACCATAAAATTATGGACATTTCGATTGAAAATCTCAAAAGTAATCAAAAAGGGAGGAGTATTAGATCTTGACCTTTTCCCAAATAGAGAAGCGTTTACAACCACCTGTCTTTTAGGTGAATTGTCATCGTGATATGGGGTATTTTTGCTTGTCCCTTTCTTTGTTCTCACATTAATCTCTTTAGAGATTTTGGCAGTCTTTCCTTTAAATTAGAGTTCTGATAAAATTCTCTTGAATCTGGAGAAGCTTCATAAGTTCAAAGAGAGAAATATTTTCCTTAGTTCTTTTTAGTTCTTTCAAGAAATCATATTCCAACTCTGTTACATAATTAGAAGGAACAATTTGTTTCGAAGGACTATCTAATTCCTTCTGAGTGTGAGGATCATTTTTAGGAGGTTCAGAAGGGGAAAGGATATCAAAGGGAGTATTCTTTCTTTCACTTCTAGTGGTCATAGCATTGGGATATATGTGTTTCCTCTATATCTTCCTCTTCTTCCACTCCATATGATATGTCCGAGAAGGAATTAACTTGTTTTTCATGCAGCTCATTAGTTTCATGGGATTGTTCCTTTTGATCATTTTCACCTTCTTCTTCATCTTTAGATTCAATCAATTTTTCAGTGGCCCAATGTTGTAGAGCTTGGAAAATGTCTTCCATATTAATCACAGTCGATGAAGAAGGAGTTGTTTTGTTGAAGGGAGGGGTGCTCTTGTCCTTCTTAGATTGAAAATTAAAAAATTTATTGTTATTAGAAGACTTCTCCACTATGCTTCTTCAAATCAATTAGTTCATATGATAGTTTCTTGACAATTCTATGGAGGGATTCCATGTCCATAGAATCAATATCTTTATTTTCTTCTTCAGACTTGGTACCAGTGGCCTTATTATTAGTGTTATCTTTATCCTTTAAGGATTCTTCCCCAGGTTCCCTTCAAACTTAGCATATTCTTTTCAATTTCGAGTGCTTCCTAAAAAGTTTCTTCCAAGGTATTTTTCTCTACGTTTTTAATAAACATCGCCATGGACATGGGCATGGATGAAGTATAAAATTAAATGGTGACATATTCAATCGATTTGGAAGCTCGAGGGATTTGCTTCAATAGAGTAATGAACTGTTGATTAAAATATTTGACTTTTTCTTTGAGGTCCATTTTAAATCTTGAGAGATCTAAGACTAAAGTAGTTGGTGATTTGTCTTCCCTGAATTTATTAAGGAAAATAGTCTCAAATGTTCTCCATCTAGTAATAAAATCTTATTCCAAAGATAAGAACCATGTTGAGGATTTATTCTCAAATGTATGTGAGAAAAAATGACATACAACATCTTCATGTCGAACGTTCTGGAGCCTTACTGCTGATAGGAACTTCTTAACATGGTCTTCAGCAAAATCTTTTTTATTTGGGTCAAACTTGGGAAGAAACTTTTCGGGATGTTTAGGCATGTCATGGAGCTGCCCTGTATTAGACAACTGAGAGGGGGGGGGGTGAATCAGTTGTTACCTTTCCTAAACAATTATGGTTCGTTTAAACTCTTTGTAGAGACACTAAATGATGATCACAATAATGTAGGGAAATAAACAATGGCACTTTCAACATCATTCACATATATGAGAAACATAGAGATAGATATTTCCTGAGGAAACCCATGCAGGGTAAAAACCTATTTTTCTTTATATGATAAGTAATGGTTACAATCCTTACAGTATCATACATATGAGAACCAACTCATAATGAGGCTACAACCTCAGTTTTGCAAGCTGCAATTTGCTGAGAGCACCAACTCTCTGTTTTCTCTAGCACCCACTAGAAGGAAGCACCAACTCCCTGGTTTCTCTAGCACCAACTAGAAGGAAGCACCAACTCCCTGGTTTCTCTAGCACCAACTAGAAGGAAGCACCAACTCCTTGTGTTCAAGAACCCACCTGAACCTTCGAGGACACCAATCCTCCCTAGCTCCTCCCAACCACCCTGAAATATAAATCTTTGCTACTGAAATTTATTACAGTGATATGATGTTCAACAATGGCTAACCAGACTTATCACTATTCTGCTACATTTCGTTGCTCTGCTTGCCTCATTGCCTTTCTTCTCACATCACTTGCGCTGTCTGATCTTCCGCTTTTTATGCTCTGTGTGCCATGTCCATTCACTGCACAGTTCCTCTTCTGTGCTATTCAGCTGTTGCACTCTCCTCCTTCTTCACACATGAATCACCTTCACCAACAACAACCACAACAAACTCCTACAACAATAGCCGCTCCATCTCTTCTCTGTACCGTGTATTTATAGCTTTTGTGCACCTTGTGCATGCAGTGTTCGCAATGCCTCTGCATGCTGACTCTACACCGCTATCCTCCACCTCTCGAGTGCTCTGTCTGATCATCATCGTGAATCTTCAGCTTCTCTGGTGGTTCGCCCCTCGTGTCCAGCATCACTGTATGTTATACTGAGATTTCTCAACCTCTCTGGCAGTTTGAGACTCTTCGTCTTCTCTGTGACAGTCAAACTCACCTTCTCTATTTCAGTTACAGGCCTCAATGCTCATCAGCTGTCAATCGCCTCCACGAACATCTTCATTGCTCTCAGAGACTCTTCACCTCCTCTGTCAGTCATCCTGAAGTGTCTTTGCATCCTCTGGTAGAAACCATTAATGGTTTCTAGCAGTTTCATTGTGTCGTGCAATAGTAGCCCTCAGATCTCCTTCAGGTTAATCTACGCCATTGGATGAGCTTTATTAATCTTGCCTTTAAATCGGGTTTTGCATTTCTGTTGCATTGTGTTCTTGCCTCTCCAAGTCGCGATCCCCGAAACTCCGATATGGAGTTACATCAACGGTCCAGATCCAATCTTGATTTAACGACTGTGATTGAATCGCCATATCGCACATCACGATTTCGGCATTCTTGTTGCCTTGTTTTCTATTCCTCTTGATGTCATGATCCGCGAAACTCCGATATGGAGTTATGCCAACGGTCCAGATCTGATCTCTATTCAACGGCTATGATTAAATCACGATTTCACGTATCACGATTTTGACATCCTCGATGTCCAGTGTTTTTGTCACTTCAAAGTTCCGATCCCCAACACTCTATAAAGAAATCAGATCAATGGTCTAGGTCACTTCTTAACTTAACGGCTGCGATTAAATCGTGAATTTGCATATTGCGAAATCGGGGTTCCTGTTGCATTGTTTCTTTGACATTTCCAACACGCGATCCTCAAAACTCCGATGTGGTGTCCATCTGCTGACATCACACATGGATTGACACGTTTTGAATACTGCCACATGTCACTCTGATTCGTGACTTACATGTGCCTGAAATGTTGAATCAGTATGACACTTGTCATTACTTGATTGTGCCACATGTCCCTAGCTGACGTGGTCTGCTAAAGTGAGTCGGGTCAATGGTCTAGATCACATCTTGATCTGATGGTTCAGGTTCAGTCGGGATTCTTGATGTCAATATTCTTTGACATCTCCAACTCTCTATCCTTGAAAATCTGACAGAGATTCGGATCAATGGTCCACATAATCCCCTGAGATGGATGGTCCTCATGCTTCCAGGATTTGTGAGCCCTCCGGCTGAGCTCGTGGTCCATGTGATCTCCCCCTATATGACCGCAGCCAAACCTCCTCATCGGGGTTTTGGACTTTCCAATGTCGAAACATGTATGTCCTCAGGATTCACGATCCCTCAAATCCCGACATGCTCTTTACGCACTAGCTCTCCTGGCTAGGCTCTTAGCCCATATGACCGTTATCCCTGTGACCACAGTCTTACCACTCGTCGGGGTTTCGAGCTTTTCAATGCCGCAATGCATTGGCTCACAGGATTCCCGATATGTGAAACCCCGATGAGTGAACCCTCCTTTTGGGATTTCACCTTGGCTTTTCCCAATGGTAAACCTCATGCTGCTCCTGTCTGATCTGACAACTGACAGGATTTCTGAATGAGATCCAACGGCTCTCGATCTTTGTCTTCCTTCTCCTCTGCAAACTCCTGTATCTTGAGCTTTGTTTTGCACATTCTCCTCGATGTTGTTCCTCCTAAGCTTTCACTTCCGAATCCCCAAGGGATTTTATCCTTCTTATCCTGCCATCTTCACTGTTGTACTTGCCATCAATGACAAGCATACACTACCTGTTAAACATTTGCCAACACCCTGGTATGAAAACTATGTCTAATACTAACCAGGTTTCATAAGGTGGGGGGTTTTGGTTGTTTCCAACCATGATTTGAGGGTTGTACATAACTAATTGTAGTTGTTCTTCTACTTTTGAATCACTTTTGGGGTTGTCTTCCTCTTCCGAATTTTCTTCAGGTTGACCCCTTGGTGTTAGAGGTGGAGAGGGAGGTAAACTATCACCATCAGTGAGAAAGACAAATTCTAGTTTGAAATCAAACAGTTTGAAAGGTCCTGCAGGGTAGGAGGTAAGTGATACTTTGGGGTTTTGACGGTCATATTCTCTTGGTAGGTGAAAGAGTGGGGGAGGAAAGGGTTTTTTATTTGAACTTTTTCCCGACCCTAGAATAGTGAATAGTCAATGGGATTTTGATTGATATGTCTACTCCAGTGCCTAGTTAGGACACGGTCCACACCTTCAAGGGATTCTCTGATTATCATATGGAGTTCAGGTATAGTGAATTGACGCAGACTCAAGGATGAAAAAATTGGTTTTGAATGAAAAGGATTACGTTGATTGGTAACTGATGCAGGTACCCCACTTGAACAAGGTCTTCCAACCTCCCGGTCATTGGATCTTCTCTCTTCTCGAGCTGGAGTAGTTCATCGATTCCTCGTTGGAATCCTCACACAAATATCCACAGGTCCTTATGGAGAAACCCCACCTGCATGAACAAGAACTAGGCGTAATCTCCCCTCACGTGACCATCGACGGTGACCACAGGCCTTACCTAAAGGCGCTTCACACTTCACGACATCGGGTATCCTGTTATGAGCCAAAACTGACTCTTCCAATTTTTGAACTCCCAAGTTCTGAGTTAGGACTCTAGTGAGCGCTAGATCCTCCCTTATCCTTCATTCATATGACCCCTCGCTATGACCTTAGACTAGTCCTCCAAGCGCTTCGAGACTTCGTGTATCGCGAAGTTGGAAATTAGCTCATATCCTTTCCTTGGATTCTTAAAATTCAAACTCTCGATGTCCGATCAAGGGTCCACAATCCCCCACGATCCAATGTCTCTAATCGACTCGCGACTTTGTGTCTCGGGGCTATGGGAATTTTTTTCCTCCAGTATCACGACTCCCAATTCCCTAGTTCCCGCTCTCATTAGATCGATGGTTCACGACACTCCATGATCCAATGATTGTGATCACTATCGTGAACTCAGAATTCATGAATTTCACGCTCTCCTATGCACTTCCACTAAGGTTAAATATCGTGCACTTATCTTTGGATCCAATAGCTATTAGTCCTCACGCCTAGATCCGACGATTGGGATATAATCCCTTCCTCATCTGTGTGCTCCTCCTATCTGGACTCCACTCTAATGGTCTAGATCCTTCACCGTGCTCAATCCAACGGTTACTGTTACTCCTCCTCTTGATCTTACAGATTCTTATGACTTAGAAGATTTTCTAGGTATTTAAAGGATTTGACCTTTTTTCATCCCACAAGTCTATCCCTTAGACCTCGTCTGCACTTTTGGAAGGATTTTTCCCTTTTGATCTTTTGAACTTGAAACAATTTCCCCTCTACACCCACTCCTTGTGCTAAATATGCACACTCTGCATACAAAAGTTCCACACTATCTCTTCTGAGCTTCGAGTCGAGAAAGAATCTCTTACACTCACTCCTTGCATTCAGTATGCACTCCTTGCATAACTTGCAAAAGAGAAATAGTTGAAACTTATACTAAAATTCACAACTTCATCTATTCATAACTAAATTCATTCATTTATGAAAACACAATAACAAGGAATTGCAAAAGGTAACAATACTATGCATTTGGATCAATTTTCCTCTGTTATATTCATTCAAATGTAAATGGCTACAGCTAAGATCAAATCAATAACTAAAAACTCAAAAAATCCATACTAACTCACAGCAACCTCATTTGGGTGCACCAAACCTCTATTTAACTCAGAGGGTTCTTAAGGTTCCCCCCAACTACTCATCTACCCGAAAATGAAAACCTAACTGCTACCTAAGTTCGGTTACATTCAATATTTGGAGTGAAAAATCCTAGATCATTCGTAATCATCCAGCTTCCCAGTGTTTGGTCTTCTTCCATTTTTCAATCGGCTCCAGAAAACTCATGTAACCTCCAACGCTTAAGATTCCAAAATTATTCTGAGGTGTTGAGTTGTCCTGCCACGTGTGCCTGCTGATGATGCTCCTTCATCATACTCCCCTGGATGAAAATTCATGGACTCATGTCAATGAGATCCTGCACCGACTTTCCATATTTCTGGATATCAGCTTGATTTTCCCAACTGACATATTCTATTGGGTGTCCCTTCCACTTGACTAGATATTCAAAATACGTCTTCCTCTTGGTCCTCTTGCCAATCCTCTGATCAATTATCTTATCCATCTGTGGTTTTTCTACTATAGGAATTTGTTTTTCCCACTAAATCTTCTCTTGATCTTCTGATCCCTTAGTGTCATCTTTCCTGTAAGGGTACTGGTTTGAAATGTTAAATATGGATGATATGCCCTCATCATCTAGCAGCTCAATCTCATAGGCATTTGCATCAAATTTCTTTAAGATCTTACATGGCCCTATCTTCTTCATTTTCAACTTGTTATATGTTCCCCTTGGGAACCTTTCCTTCCTGATATGTGCCAAAACCTGATCTCCTACTTCAAATTGAAGTTCCATGAGATGTTGATCAACCCTGCGCTTGTACTCTTGGCTAGAGTTCTGCAACTGCTCCCTGATTTGGCTATGGAGCTTCTACATTTCTACAGCAAAATCCTCTTCTCCAGCACTTCTGATCTCACTCTATCCCAAGTATCTCAACTCAGATACTCCCCTTGGTTGCATTCCATACAATATTTGGAATGGACTCTTTCCAGTACTGTTGTTTGGTGAGTCATTATATGCAAATTTTGCTTATGGAAGAATCTGATCCCACTGATTATGAGGCTCAGTGACCAAACTCCTCAATAAGTTTTTGAAACTTCTGTTTACCACCTTAGTATGTCCATCTGTTCGAGGGTGATAAGATGAGCTAAAGGACATATCCATCCCCAACTTCTTCCGCAGTGTTCTCCAAAAATGACCAACAAATTTTGTGTCTATGTCTGAGACAATGCTTCTAGGTAGGTCGTGAAGTCTCACAACTTATTTAAAAAATGGATTTTCAACATGTGTTGCATCACTAGTCTTCTAGTATGGGATTAAGTGTGCCATCTTTGAAAATATATCCACCACCACAAATATGGAATCACATCCTCTTTGCGTTCTTGGCAATCCTAGAACAAAATCCATGCTTATTGCATCCCAAGGCCTCTTTGGCATTGAGAATGGTTGATACAATCCAGTGTTTTGTCTTTTTCCTTTTGCATGTTGGCAGATTCGACATTTGTTCACTAACTTTATCACTTTTGTTCTCATACCTGGCCAATAGTATGAATTGTTCCACTGTGCAAACGTTTTATCATGGCCGAAATGTCCAGCCAAACCTCCACTATGATTTTCTTTCAAAAGGTTTTCCCTCATTGAGAATTTTGGTATGCACAATTGATTTCCCTTGAACAAAAATCCCTCTTGAATCATATACTCTGTCCACTGGATCTTGTTTCTCAGCACAGGATTTTCACATGCTTCGTACGCTTCCTTGAAATCTGGATTATCACGATACATCTCCTTAAGGTGTTCAAACCCCAAGGTCTTCACCTGAAATTCCTACAGAATCAAACATCTCATGCTCAATGCATCAACAACTTTGTTAGCATTCCCAACAATATTTTTTATGACAAAAGTAAAATTCTACATAAACTCAATCCACTTTGCATGCCTCTAATTCAATTTCCCCTGTCTGGTTATGAATTGTAAAGCTTGGTTGTTTTTGTACAAGACAAATTCCTGCGGAACAAGGTAGTGTCTCCATTTCTTTAGGGCTTGAATTATGGCATAAAATTCCTTATCATATTTGGATTATTTTCTCTTAGTCTCATTCAGCGTCTCACTGAAATAGGCAACAAGCTTATTATCCTGGCTCAAAACTGCTCCAATTGCAATCCCGCTTGCATCACATCTCACTTGAAATATCTTTCCAAAGTCTGGTAAGACCCGAATTGGTCATTTTGTTATTTTATCCTTCAATATATTGAAGCTCCTCTCACTCCTCTCAGCCTCCTCTGTCCATTTAAAATACTTGTGCCTCTTCTTCACTGTATCCATCATTGGTGCACAAATTCCACTGAAATCTATGATGAACTTCCTATAGAAACTCACTAATCCATGGAAGCTTGTTACCTCAAACATGCTTCTCGGTGACGAACAATCTTTGTTTTCTTTCACCTTCTCTGGGTCCATCTTCAATTCATTTGAAGAGATCACAAAACCCAAGTAAATGAGTTATGCCTGCATAAAAGAGTTCTTCAGATTTATCAACAACTTCTCCTGTTGTAGTCTCCTCATTACTAGTGTCAAGTGTCTCAAATGCTCTTCTTTAGTCTTGCTAAATATCATTATATCATCCAGATATACAACCACAAACTTGCCAATGAAATCGTTCAGTATTTCATTCATCAATCTCATAAAAGTGCTCGGGGCATTTGTTAAGCCAAATGGCATAACCAACCACTCATACAAACCTACATTTGTTTTAAAGGTTGTATTCCATTCATCACCTTCTCTCATTCGTATTTGGTGATATCCACTTTTCAAATCTATCTTAGAAAATAAATTCGATCCACTTAAACAGTCCATTAAATCATCTATTCTTGGAAAATGGAATCTATACCTGATGGTGATCGTGTTAATGGCTCTTGAGTCTATACACATTCTCCATCCTACATCCTTCTTTTGTCTCAACACAATTGGCACTGCACATGGACTCAAGCTCTCTCTGACCAAACCCTTGTCTAACAATTCCTAGACTTGGTTCTTTACCTCCTCATTCTCTCGAGGTGTCAGTCTATATGCTTCTTTGTTTGGAAGACTTGCTCCTGGTATCAGATCAATATTATGGTTGATACTTCTAATGGGTGGTAATGAGTTAGTCAACTCATCCACCACTATGTTAGAAAAATTATCCAACAATTCCTAAACTTCTTCAGGAAAATCATCCATTGTAGTACTTGTAAGGAAAACTCTAGGTTTCCTCACCACAACAAACTACATTTCCTATCCTTTCTTGACTTCTTTCAGGATTTCCTTCCCACTCATGAGAAGTATGCTTGTGCTAGATTCATCTTTCACTTTCTTCTCTTCTATTGGTAGCAACATCTATGTCCTACCATTCTTTTCCAAGGTGTATGCATTCTTCCTCCCATCATGAACAACATTCTTGTCAAACTGCCATGGTCTTACCAATAAAATATGACATACATCCATGGGGATTGCATCACATATAATTTCATCTTTATATCCTCCTATCTTAAATTCAACCAAGAATTATTTAGTAACCATTACCTTGTGTCCTTTCTGCAACCATGAGGCTTTGTATGGCTTTGGATGTGCAGTTGTTTCCAGCTCCAGTTTCTCCACCATCTATGTGGATACTAATTTATCAGCGCTCCCACTGTCAATGATCACTTTGCAGACTTTGTCTTTCGTCTTGCAAGTTGTCATGAATAGACTGTTCCTATGCGCTAGCTTTTCAAATTCTGTCTTTGGTTTCAAGAGAGACTTTCTCAACATCAGGGTTGTTCCATCCTCTTCTCCTTCTGCTTCAACATTCCTTATCTATGCTTAAGAAATGTGAGCTTAACCTCCTCCTTCTGTCTTTCTCTTGGGACATTCCCAAGACTTTTGTCCTGCCTTCCCATAGGTATAACATCTTACTTCTACTCCTCTACCTCTTCCTATTCCTCTGGAAGAACTTCTTCCACCACTCTGTCTTCCTCTAGAACTTCCTCCTCTTTCCGAGTGATTTTTCGGGTTCTCATTCTTGTCTTTAGATTTATGTGCCTTATCATGGGAAACTCCCTTGCCTTTTTTCGAAGCTGGGCTTCTACCCCTGCCTCGCTGGCTTTGTTTTCTGGTCAACTTCTCCTCTAGTGAAAACTGATAAGCATCTTCGACAATCCTTACTAACATCATGTTGATCTCATCTTGGATTTCATACCTCAGGCCATTTATATACCTGGAAACTTTTTCTTCATCTTTCTCTCTTTATCCAGTTCTGATGTTCAACTTGTAGAACTCCTCTCTGTATTATGTAACTGTCATACCCTTCTGTCTCAGGTTTTGCAGCTTCCTGAATAGATTTATCTGATAATATTTGGGCATAAATTTAGCCTTAAACTTGGATACCATTATGTCCCAACTCTTTATCTTATGTTTTCCCTTGCTTCTCCTCTTAGCCTGTAGTTCATCCCACCATAGTGCTACATGTCCCTTGAGCCTGGTGACAGCATGTCTCACCCTTTTCTCCTCGTCGACATCTTCATAGTCGAAATATTTTTCCATGGATCGTATCCAATCTAGCAGATCTTCAGCATCCAAATTACCTTTGTACATTGGGACCTCTATCTTGACTCTAGTTCCCAATATAACAACTGCTCTCAGCATGCGTTCTTCGGCAACATTTTCTCCTGCAGCTTCTTCGACTTCTACTTCTTTTTTCTCTACATCGCTGATGTCTCCAGCATCATGTGCCCTCCTCTACGCTACTTCCATCGCCTCCAATATTGCACGAAGTTCTTGCATCTCCCTTTCTACAACCCAATTGGCCAAAGGTGGCTCCACTCATCTCCTTGGTGGCATTGTGTTGATTGTCTCTCACACATAGTACAAATTCAAGTTATTTTGTCTCCTCTCCATTTTCTGTTGTTTGCAAGCAATTTTATTTCTCTGATATTACTTGATGCAAGTACCCCACCTAAATAGAGTCTACCGACCTTCTGTTCACTGGATCTTCTCTGTTCTCGAGCTGGAGAAGCTCATCAATTTCCCACTGGAATCCTCACACAAATATCCACAGGTCCTTATGACGAAACCCCACCCACGTGAACAAGCACTAGGCATAAGCTTCCTTCACGTGACCATCGACAGTGACCACAAGCCTCACCTAAAGCCGCTTCGTACTTCGCGACATCAGGTATCTTATTATGATCCAAACCCGACTCTTCCAACTTCTGAACTCCCGAGTTCTGAGTTAGGAGTCTAGTGAGCACTAGCTCCTCCCTTATCCTTCATTCATATGACCCCTCGCTATGACCTGGGGCTAGTCCTTCGAGTGCTTCAAGACTTCATGTATCACGAAGTTGGAATTTAGCTTGTCTCCTTTCCTCAAATTCTCGAAATCCGAACTCTCAATGTCCGATCAACGGTCCACAATCCCCCACGATCCAACGACTCAGATCGACTCGTGAATTCTCGTCTCGGGGCTATGGGAATTTATTTCCTCCAGTATCCTGACTCTCGATTTTTGAGTTCTCACTCTCATTAGATCAATGGTTCACGACACTCCATGATGCAATGATTGTCATCACTGTCGCGAATTTCACTCTCTCCTGTGCACTTCCACGAAGGTTAAATCTCGTGCACTTATCTTTGGATCCAACGACTGTTGGTCCTCGCACCTAGATCTGATGATTGGGATCTAATCCATTCCTCCTCTGCACGCTCCTTCTATCTCGACTCCACTCTGACAGTTCAAATCCTTCATCATGCTCAATCCAATGGTTACTGTTACTCTTCCTCTTGAGCTTACGGATTCTTCTGACTTAGAATATTTTCTAGGTATTCAAAGGCTTCAACCTTTGTTCCTCCCACAAGTCTATCCCTTAGACCTCGTCTACACTTCTAGAAGGCATTGTCCCTTCTAAGCTTTCAAACTTGAAACAAGTTCCCCTCTATGCACAATCCTTGAGCTAAATATGCACACTCTAGATACAAAAGTTCCATGTTATCTCTTCTTAGCTTCAAGTCGATAAAGAATCTCTTACACGCACTCCTTGCATTCAGTATGAACTCTTTGCATAACTTTCATAAGAGAAACAATTGAAACTTATACTAACATTCACAACTTCATCTATTCATAACTAAATTCATTCATTTATGAAAACACAATAATAGGGAATTGCAAACAGTAACAATACTATGCATTTGGATCAATTTTCCTCTGTCATATTCATTCAAATGTAAATGACTACAACTAAGATCAAATCAATAACTAAAAACTCAGAAAATCCATACTAACTCGCAGCAGCCTCATTTGGGCGCACCAAACCTCGATTTATCTCAGAGGGTTCTTAGGGTGCCCCACGACTACTCATCTACCAAAAACCAAAAACCTAACTGCTACCTAAGTTCAGTTACATTCAATATTTGGAGTGAAAAATTTCAGATCATTCGTAATCATCCATCTTCCCATCATTTGGTCTTCTTCCATTTTTCAATCAGCTCCAGAAAACTCATGTAACCTCCAGCGCTTAAGATTCCAAAATTATTCGAAGGTGTTGAGTTTTCCTACCACGCATGCTTGCGGACGATGCTCCTGCATCAATAACTTAAGTAGACATATTCACATAGTAATACTGAGGAAATGAAGCATGCTCAAGGTAAGGTTGTCGATAATCATTGGAATGAGTTGTGATAACAAGCGAGATAAAACGAGTAGGTATTTTAGCTTTCTTAGCATCCATTTAGTTCAATGGCTCTCCTTCTAGCGCCATTTCTATTAACGAATCCAAAAGGCCCTATCAATAAGGTAAGGGATAATTCCTGATGGCAAGTCCCAATTAGACTCACTCTCATTTGGGGTAGTGTTTCTGACTAGTATATTGGCCTGGTTTCCAAACTAAATCTACTATCTAAATATGAATCTGAGAACCGTAGGTTCTCAGATGAATTAAAATATAGAATTAAACTATAAGATATCATTTACAACTATTCTAAGATGCAATCCTAGACTATACTAATCCTATCATGATCAGGAGTGGATTAAAAAACATTGAATACAGTTAATGAAAATGTCCTTTTGAATTAGAATTAGTTCATACATTTTGTTGGTCCTAAAATATGCACCTGAATGCTAAAGAGAAGAGCTAGGCCACCTTAATTTTTGGAATGGTTTTTTTTTTATTAATTAATTTTTTTGGTCGGCGAATGGATAGGTTTTCAAAGATAACAATCTGGTTGGACTGGACAAACAATATGAATGTAGGTTCTCCTTATCTAATGGTATGAACTTTGATGAATAGTTGGGGATACAGAAAGATAAATAAAGGAAACAACAAAAAACAATGCAATTAATTACCTATTGTGTGAGAATTAAGACTTAAAATGATATTTTAAGACCTAGACAAATAACTGGATACAAATCATCCAACAGGTTGCCAAATAATTTATCTCTTTACTACAACAATAGTTGTTTAATAGGTTGCATAACGGAAAAAAGATGAATTAGAACAATAGATGAAAGAAGAAGGAAATGTACATTACACACATCAAAATTTGCATCAAAGATAAGATTAAAACACATAAAGACTTGAGTAAGAACACACAACTATCATCAATATACACTCACCAGGTAGAGATATTTACAATCATATAAGTAGGTCCAACCAATTTTGATACTGGAATCTTTTCCCTAAAAACTGAAACCTTCTTACATCTGAAAATTGATCTCTTTATCCTTTTTCCAAAAGATTCGACCACCTTTCTCAAAATTTAAACTTCACATTACAACTAGACCATATCAATCAACTCAACTATCACTCCTTAATCACAATTTTTAAACATTGTTTTGAATTGAGTGAATTTGATTTGAAGCATCAATTCATAATAATCTACCTAATTTGACCTCAAAAGCATTGTTTTTATCAAAAGACCACAACTTATCACAAGTAGCAACAATGTCTCTGACTAGACTTAAACAAAATATATATTAGTGCAACAAGAGATCATGTTGATAGCTGGAGTAAAACGAACTCATAGCAAGGAGTCTTTCCAAGTTTTTGTTGGTTGTCAAATTCACATGGATGCCCATGTGCACTCTAGCTGGAGACTGAATTGGAACATAGATAGATAATACTCACCCCGAATTTGGTGAATTTCTGGGAAAAAACAACCTCAAATACCTCTTCGATTATCTCAGACCGTGATACATGTGTAAAATATGAAAGAAGTTTTTGTGCATGGTTCCATTCCCAATAAAAACCTCTTCCAGTTTTTAGAAATTCATTTCCATCGGTTTATAAGGCACACTGAAAGACAATGACAAAAACAGGGAAATCACCATTTTCATAAAATTTGGGCATCACTTTTTTATTTTTATTCTACAACTTTGATACTTTCTTTGTAGCTTCCGATAATTCTTTTCCAGATCTTAGTTTTGTTATTGTAAAGCCTGGATTTTCTTTTTTAATGCTGGAACCTGGTGGTTATCCTTTATATCTCCATCTTCCTCCTCCTTTGGTTTAATTAAAACATGCTTCTTACCTCTCTCTTTTAACCCTTGCTCATCATCCATGGCAGATTTATTATGATCAGATAGAATTTTTCTTTTTCTGGACCTTATTTCATACATGCGCATTACTTCAAAACCTTTACCATGTGCTTCCTTCATAGACCCCTACATTTCTGATATGTTGGCCTTGATCTCTGGTTTTTTATGTTAGGCTTGATGGGAATTGCAGGATCCTAGTTCTCTTTTATTTTTCTACTCCATTTGGATTCAATGGATTCCTTAATCAAGGTTTCCATATGTACGGATTTTCCAGTAACAATCTTAGGACTATTTTGTTTAGATCTCATTTTCCCCCTCATTTTTTTTTGGGCACTTTACCCTATTGCATGGTGGGAGTCACATGTGCATATTAAGAATGGCTTGGGTTATAGTGGGCCCTGTGGAGTATCATGTTCCTCTTGTTCAAGTGACAAGTTGAATGTGGATGTTAATCCGATGTAATTTTCCACCTGTAATTTTAATTCCCCATAAAGTTGTGATGATGAGAACTGAAGGTGCAACTTGCATGATCTTAACATGAACTGTGTAATGATGAATCTGGAGGGAAACTTTCATGAACTTGAGTGCACATGAGAATTTATACGCATGCATGAGCCAACAAAGCATTTTTAAATATTTAAAATAATTTATGAATGTTTAAATAATTAAAACAATGCACTTTACTATCATTTGTAAGAACATACATGTTCTTGCAATCAGTGTTTTTATGCACTAAAAAGGCTTGGTCAAACTTCTATAAGATCAATAATGTATTCCAAGATGACAACATGTTGGTAACCCAAATCAGAACATGCAACAATCTTTCAAGAAAGCAATAAAATGGTGCAAAAATAATAGAAGGGTAAAACAACTCAAGCTAGCTCATAAACCGTGGAGAAGGAACTGAACAAAAAATCAGGCTTAAAAGGATGTATATGATATTGGAGGGAAAGAGAAGGGATGCAAACCTAAGCTCCAACATTGGCTCGAACTAGGGATAACACTTCCCTATGAGGTGCTAAGAACGGTAGACTAGGTACCTTACTTCTCAAAATATGTTCCCACTTGTTTTAACTTACCTATGTTTGTTTGTCGGCTATGTTATCTGTCTTATTTCAATCTGAAACTCAAAAATTGCAGCTACACCCCAGTTCCTTTGTTGTGATATGGAGTCTTATTGTTGATCTACTATATAAACAAACTGAAAATGAAATGATCGAATGACAAACTTATTCAACACACCCCTACTCCTAACCAACAAAAGACAAGTTGATTATGTGTATGCAAACTTCCAATGTAGCCAAACAATCATTTTATTTACAAAATAATCATCTCCTTCGTCGCAGCTAAATGGAAAAATGTAGGAATTCTGAAATTTTTGCAGCAGAAAATTAATTTGCAACTTACACTTACTACTGCATTTTCCTTTCACCTCGAATGCTACAACATTGGACAACTTTGAGGAAATTGACTCCATCCAATCAACCACTAGGTATTCAAGATCATGAAATTTTTTTTACTGATCTAAAAGATATGTCTTCCATTGGATAAACTTTGTTTTATTAAAATCACCTCCTTGCTCTCTTGACAACAAGTCTTGAACACTATTAATTCCATGGCAATCAATAGTAGAAAAATTTTACAAGACTTCTATAGGTGTTTGAAAAACACATGCCAACTAATCATGATCATCCGCTTGAAAAATTGTAGGTTCAAAAAATATTCTTCAAAGTGTTGGCTTCCTCCTTGCAATAAAGGCTCTTGACCAAAATTTGAAAAAATATAATCCTTGATGTGATCATAAACAAAAGAGGTTCATTGATCTTCATTATCAACAACAGAACATTTTAAAACAACAACTTGTTTTTCATCAAATTGATCATGTAACAATTTTCCATCAAGGATTAAACATTTTCATCATGGTCAATGAAAGACTCTGTACAATATGAGTATGTACAATCACCATTTGCAATATTATATTCACAAAACTTGGAAGTATGATCATCCCAAATGATAGAAGAATCTAATTTACTAATTGTAATATGAACAAAAAAATAACTATTTGAAGATGATGCACCATCACATGGAAAGAAAAGAGAAACCATATTTGATCTATATTGGTCATAACCTTTCTCATGTTCTTCTACCTGCAAATATTCATTCAAAACCTGATTTGGAAGTCTCCCACAAGCTCGAATATTGTCCTCAATCTCCTCTGCATGAACAAACATCTGCTCCGAGGATAATGAATCCCTTTTTCTGAGATAAAGAACTAAATCAGGATGAAGATTAGTTGTGGTATAAAGAACCATAGCAACGGTTTCAAATGGTCGAATTACAATAGGCATGTTGAGATAGAAGCTATGGAACCTTTTATTGAAATGGGTGACATTCTCATATGTTTGCTTCTTCAAGGCATAGAACTCTGATAGGTATTGCTCAAAGGATTTGTTCTCACCCCAATAACTCAAAAACACATTATGCAAATCAGTCCATGAACTAAAAGAATCATCTTTCAAGTTCCTAAACTAGAATCTAGCATCTCCTTGTAAATACTGGAGAAAGGATCTCATGAACACACCCTCATGAATGATTTGTAAAATATTAGTGAACCATTCAAAAGAAACCATGTGTTGCTTGATTATCACATAATCTTCTCCATTGAACATGGGAAGGTAATCTAAAAAATTGGGAGGGTAGTCATGGAGGACAAAAGGAAGCTTCAATTTATATCCTTCTCTGATCTTGGATTGAACATAAGTGAGTTGGCCACAAAATGGAGTAGTGATGACTTGCGGAGGTGATAAATCACTTTTGTTATTCACATGTTTACAAGATGGGTCAACTTCAAGAGGAATCAAGATATGGACCTCATTCTTTCCAATAAAGTCAGATGATGAGATCAAATCAAGGTCGATAGTACAATAAGAAGACACATCTTCTTTACTCAAGGAGGAATATGCATTTGTAGGCTTATAATCATCTGAGTAAACAAAGCATAATATAATTCTTTTCACACGTAAAGGAAAAGACATGAATGAACTGACGAAGAAAAATATGAGCTCTTTGAAAAACCTTATGACTTGGTACCTGGTCTTTTCCTTCCACCTTTTCATTTTTTTTCGGTTGAGCTCATCCTCCAGTGGAGTCTTTTGATTGTGGAGTCGTCAGGTGAAAGATTGCAGTCACTATGTGTGTCTATATTTTGTTCACCATCAAAAACAAGATCTGATCATTGTTGTTCTCCGAGGGAAAGATTACTTTGTTACTCTATTCCCTGGAAACGACGCCAAAATATGTTGGTCCTAAAGTCTACACCTGACTGCTAAAGGGAAGAGCTAGGCCACCTCAATTTTTGGAATGGTTTTCTTTTTATTAATTAAGTTTTTTGGTCAACGAATGGATAGGATTTCAAAGATGACAACCTGGTTGGAATGGCCAAACAATATGAATGTAGGTTTTCCATAGCTAATGGTATGAACTTTGATGAACAATTGGGGATATGGAAAGATAAAGAAAGGAAACAAAAACAAGCAATGCAATGAATTACCTGATGTGTGAGAATTAATACTTAAAATGATATTTTAAGACCTAGACCAATATCCAGATACAAATAATCCAAGAGGTTGCCAAATAATTGATCTCTTTACTACAACAATAGTTGTTTAATAGGTTTCATAACAACAAAAATATGAATTAGAAAAATAGTTGAAAGAAGAATGAAATGTACATTACACACATCACAATCCGCATCCAAGATAAGATTAAAACACATAAAGACTTGAGTAAGAACACACAACTGTCATCAATATATATTCACCAGGTAGAGAGCTTTACAATCATATGAGTAGGTCCAGCCAATTTTGATACTTGAATCTTTTCCCTAAAACTTGAAAACTTCTTACATTAAAAAAATGATCTCTTTATCCTTTTTCCAAAAGGTTCGACCACCTTTCTAGGATCTAATTCAAGATTTAAACTTCACATTACATCTAGACCCTATCAATCAACTCAACTATCACTCCTTAATTACAATTTGTAAACATTGTTTTGACTTGATTGAATCTGATTTGAAGCATCAGTTCATAATCTTCTCCTTAATTTGATCTCAAAAGCATTGTTTTTTATCAAAAGACAACAACTTATTATAAGTGGCAACAATGCCTCTGACTAGACTTAAAAAAAAAATTCTATTAGTGCAACAAGATCTCATGTTGATAGATGGAGTGAAATAGACTTATAGCAAGGAGTCTTCCCAAGTTTTTGTTGGCTGTCAACTTCACATGTATTCCCACTTGCAATCCAGCTAGAGACTAAACTAGAACACAGATAGATAAAACTCACCCAAAATATTGTGAATTTCTGGGGAAAATGGCCTCAAATACCTCTTTGATTCTCTCAAACCGTGATACCTATGTAAAATATGAGAGAGGTTTTTGTGAACGGGCTAATTCCCAACAAAACCCTTTTTCATTTTTCAAAAATGCATTTCCATCGATTCAGAAGGTGCACCGAAAGACAATGACAAAAACATGGAAATCAACATTTTCAAAAAAAAATGGTAGTGCCTTTTGATTTTTCTTATACAGCTTTGATACTTTCTTTGTATCTTCTGATAATTCTTTTCCAAATATTAGTTTTGTTGTTGTAAATCCTATATTTGTTGTTTTAATTCTTGCACCTAGTGGTTGTCCTTTATATCGACATCTACCTCCTCCTTTGGTTTAATTAAAACATGCTTCTTACCCCTCTCTTTTAACCCCTACTCATCATCCATGGCATATTTATTATGGTTAGCTAGCATTTTTCTTTTTCTGGACCTTATTTCATACATGTGCATTACTTCAAACTCTTTTCCATGTGTTTCCTTCATAGACCCCTGCATTTATGATATGTTGGCCTTGATCTCTAGTTTTTCTATTAGGCTTGATGGGAATTTCAAGATCTTGGTTCTCTTTTATTTTTCTACTCAGTTTGGCTTTAGGGATTCCTTAATCAAGGTTTCAACATGTACGAATTCCGCAGTAACAATCTTGGGACTATGTTGTTTAGATCTTATTTTCCCCCTAATTTTTGTTTTGGGCACTTTACCTTGTTGCATGGTGGGAGTCACTTGTGCATCTTCAGAATGGATTGGGTGGAAGTGGGCCCTATGGAGTATCATGTGCCTCTTATTGCAAGTGATGAGTTGAATGTGTATGTTAATCTGATGTAATTTTCCACCTATAATTTGAATTCCCTGTAAAGTTGTGATGATGAAAATTGAAGGTACAACTTGCACGATCTTAACACAAAGTGTGTAATGATAAATCTGGAGGAAAATTTTCATGAAATTGAGTGCACGTAAGCATATATATGCATGCATGCACCAACAAAGAATTTTCAAATATTTAAAATAATTTATGAATGTTTAAATAATTAAAACAACACACTTTACTATTGTTTGCAAAACAGACTTGTTCTTGCAATCAGTGTTTTTCTACACTAAAAAGGCTTGGTCAACCTGTTGTAAGCTCAGTAATGTATTCCAAGATGACAACATGTTTTTAACCCAAATTAGAATGTGCAACAATATTTCAAGAAAGCAATAAAATGTTGCAAAAAAATAGAAGGGTAAAACAACTCAAGTTGGCTCATAAACCATGGAGAAGGATCTGAACAAAAAATCAGTCTTAAAAGGATGTATAGGCTATTGGGGAGAAAGAGAAGGGATGCATACCTAAGATCCAACACATTCAATTGGGAAATAGGCACAATAATATTAGTAAGAAACAATAGCAATTAGTTGTTATTTTTCTGCAACAATATTATAATTGCATTCAATGAAGGAAACTATGACAATATGAGCATACAAGAAAATTGTAGAAAGAATCCATACAATACTCAAATTAGGATAAATGCATTAAGAATAGTCTGAAATACATTCACCACAATCACATTTTCTGGAAATGCCTCTTTCTCTTCATTAAATTAGGAGTAATAGTACATCCCTTCAAACACAAAGTGCAAAAGTCCCTTTTCTTTTACATCCATCCCTTTCATAAAATATGAGAAAGGGATTTTCATATTTTTTAACTGACACTATGTTAGAGGATAGTTACAACATTTCAATTCTCCTCCCTGATTGAATTTTTACCCTGATTACAAAATTAAACAAAATATAGAGAGTGATTACAATTATCACTTGACTTTGGGAATTTGCATTTGATCCTTTAAGTCCCTCCACAATTTGAAATCTTCTAGTATGGTCTCCATTTTTCTCACCTGCATGTTCTCAAGCTAGATTTCATTATCTAAAATAGGGTTCACTACTTCGGTATTTAAGGCTTCCTCTCTTTGTTGTATGAAGTTCACGATTAACAAGATCAATTGATTTGGTTTCACTATTATTTTTTATAGTATTTCCTGGTCAATTTATTTCATTGCATCAATGGTTTCCATGCTCAGGTTTCTTCTAGTTTTGACATCTTCTATCATCGTGTGAGTTGATCCTTCTTTTTCTAAGTCTGTCCTTTTTTCCATTCTGAATTGTTCTAGTAGATCATATTTCGCTCTCCATAATCTTCTACAAGCTTGTTCTACCTTTTTTTGAGTATTTTCCATGTTATTGAGAACAACTTTCCCAATTTTGATTAATATATGTTCTTTGATATTCTACTTGGAAGTATATATTGACAATGTGTTGGGAGGGTTATCATAAACATCTTGCCATTGGATAATATGGTCATATGCATCTTGAACTTTCTAATACTTCTCTTTCATAACATTCATTTCTTGACCTATATTCATGTGATCTGACCAATTCTTTTGGATGTTGTGTAATGAAAGGAATAATTTCTTTTACATATCTCTCAATGCTTCATTTTCCCTGATGGATTCTTCTTTGATTGTCTTTGGGACTACAATTTTCTTCTTTCTTTCTTCTATAGTCTTCTCCAGGATATGGTTATCTTGCTGCAATATTCAAACTTGCTCATTAATCTTTACATTATATTTACTAATCTCAAACTATTCTCCTTTGCGCCTCATTATTTCCTAAGCATGTGTGACTTTAAGTTTCTCTATCTCCTCTTGGTGCATATATTGGTTCAAGACGACATTTTTCTCAAACTCTAAAATTAGTTGTTTTTCTTGGAGATAAATCTACCTTTGCATTTCTTCTCTATGGACATGTTATGTTTACATGCCTTCCTTCATAAATTCATTAGTTGGGGTGTCCCTAATAGTATTCATGACAATTTCTAGTTATGTTATTCTTGATTTGGACATATCCAGTGTTTCATTTGTTTCATAAATTGGCATAGAATTTGGACCAGCGAAGGCATTGAGGATTGATGTTGTTTGAATAGCATTTTCCTTAGGATATGGTTTTTCTTTCCATCTAACAGTTTTCTTTTTTTTGTGTGTTGGATTGTTCCTCCTCTTTTCCTTTTGAAAACTATTTTTTCAATGGATTTAGTCTTGTGACTATAGTAATACTATCCAACTGCTACAACTACACATTCAATTCCCAATCCTAGTGATGTAAGTGGAAGACTACCTAGAATGGTTGTCAGTGGAGTGCACTCCTCTAGTGAAATTATGATCATATTAGTATCAAGGTTCATCACCAAAATTGTGTCTACTTTCTCAGGTTCTCCCCCATGGGATTCATCGCCTTCCTCTTTTCTTCCTTATTTTGAGCGGCTAGAAGGGATTAATCTTCATCCACCTTATTCTTCATATTAATATATTTATCTTCTTGAGATTTGGCCTCTGATTTTGGGTTACATGTGTCCTCTCCATTTTTTTCTGGAATCTGATCTTTGCCTTTGTTTATTTCAGCTTATTTCTTCTGAGCTTCAACTTTATTCCATTGTTGGTACCTCTCTTCAGCTTCATATTCCTTTCTAGCTAACTATATATCCTTTTTATTCCTTTCTAGTTCTTTGGATTCCTATTTCTCTTTATCTTGTTGAAGCGGTGCTTTAAAATGTTTTATCCTTAAAACTATGTTTACATCTTCTTCTTTGTGTAGTTTTTCTATGGTTATTTCACTAGGGAGCCTATTTAATACTTCTTCAAAATGCAAGGTTCCTCAAAATATATCCTCTGCATATATGACCTCATGGGTTATTTGTTATTCTATCTTGACATATTTTATGTGGTCATATACCACATTTTGGGGATCATGTCCCTTCTTGTCTCTAGTGCATAAAAATATTTATTTTAGAGTCTTTGCTTCCTTCTCAACATCTCTTTTATTTAGCAGATATTATTGACCTATGTGAATAAGAAAATTAGGCCAATACATTTTATTTTTCTCTAACAGGTATGCAATGAATCCTTTATTGATTGGATGATATGCTACTTCCCTGGCCAACAACTTATTAGGTACATAATTAGGCAACAAATGAGGTGGCCCTGTAGCTCCATATATACTAACATAGGTGTAGTATTTCTTCATGTACCAATCTCCTACCTCTTGTAAATATTTAATGGCTCTAGGAGATATTCAGTGAGGGTGAAACCAATATATGGCTTTGTACAGAGGAGCCAGGAAATAATCACAGATATCATAGAAATAATTTTTGAAGTTCACTTCCCATAACTGATAGAAATATTCATGAATTGGGGGTTGGCTTAGGTTCCAAGCCCAATTGAAAGTAGGAAATACATGCTCTACACAAACTGCATCTATGAGATAATTTGTCATGTAGAAGCCAATATTTTTCATACCTTTAACCTCCTGAGATCGATTTGATATATTGAATGATAGGATGTTGGCCCAATTGAAAGCTTCCACAGTCTTGACTATTGTATAATCCATCATAAAACCATTCCATCCTAAAATGGGTGTTAGTTTCCTCACCGTAGAGTCTACATATCATCACATTTAGTATTATGTATGGATCCTTTA
>JASDQU010737262.1:52869-64818 GCA_032191745.1 Picea mariana
TATTACTATTTTTTTCTTTCTACAGGTGAGTAAAACACCAAATTGCAGCATCATTGTAAGGAAAAAGAGTTGGGTAAGCTACTACAATGTGTATACCGCTTTGATTGATATTCATGTATTCGTCAAAGTCCTCATCGTCGAACGAATAATTATCATTTTGGAACATGTCGTATATATCATGGTACTTTTCATAATGCTCGCTCCCATCATGGTTGTTTGTATCTGTAATGTTGAAATAATATGTTCTTGGAACAGGGATAGGACCAACAACTGTTTGGTTCTTTTCTCTTCAGGTATGCATCTTGGACATTTTGCAACCTGCATGAATTGTCATTTAAAATAAGTACATACTTGTTAGCCTAAGAAGAACGACTCATAAAAGAATTTACCTAACTTATTTACAACAATGACATTTATGTTCTTAGTAGTTCTGCAGCTAGAGTTATGTTGATTGTGCGTTAACAGGTTTTTTATATGGTTAATTTTCCCCAAACCTTGTGCTATTAATACTAGCCACGTTACAACTATGACCTGGTCATAGTCATAGATTTCTTCATTAAATTCACATAGGTGATCCATTGTTTATTATCGTTAGTGTGTAGTGGAAGGGATAGATTAAGGAGGGATTTTTTTTTCTATTGGCATCATTATCGAGGTAGGATCGATCAGGAGAAGAGTTCTTTAATCATGTCATCATCGGTGATTGTAAAAATTATTCGTTTCGTAGGTATATATTATAAGAAGATTTCCCAATGACGGTGCATTTTCATTAATATTTTTTCTTGAATGGCATGCCAGTGTGTAAGGGGAAGCGATGATTTTTTTAGGATTTATGCAATCAATGGTAGATATTTCCTTTTATCTCCATAGAATTATTTTGGCGAAGGCATTATTTACAAAGGATTAACTTTTAACAAGCCATGGTGTTGTCATTTGTCGATTAGTCAGTCTAGGTTGTCGGATTGTGATATGAACAATTCATCGATGATCTACCTCAAATGATGTCGTCATTGGAAAATATAGTGTAAAGGGTAGGAAACATCCCTATAATATTCCCCGATAATGACAATTTTCTTCAAGGGAGATAGGCTAGTAAGATACTTCCATGTGGACAAGTGATATTCAATAGAAGTCATCTTCATCTTATAATGCATTAAGGCGCTTGGGAGCATTGGGGCCCACATCGCACATCACAGGATTAATTTATCACTTGTAAGGTTAAAGATTAATCCCCTTTTGACAACTGTACAGTTTGTATGACTATCTGTGTAAAAGATATCATCGTCGAGATAAAAGGATAGCTTACCATGGAAATGCCTCCATAGCTAATCATTGAGGACGATGTTGTAAAGGCATCATCGTCAACACTTTCACATTTAAGAAACAATGGAGAGTCGGAGGTCAAGTGCCGACAATATCTAATTTAGGTGACATAAATATGTATTTGGGGCTACATCATTGTGGATGGTTTCAATTACGAAAAATATTTTAGGACTGGTCGGGACATGCATAAAGGGTTTGTTATGATGGATTTGAGTAGTATTAACAAACTTTGTATCAAAATTGCTTTGGTGACTGCATACAAACATCAATATCAGAAATGAACAATCATCAAGGTAAGTAGAGTAGTATCTTGCAAAATTTTTGTAGTATGGGTACCCACTAAAACGCGATAGCTTTAGTGGGTTATTGTGTGTGTCACAACAATTCCCTGCTTAGTGGAAGCAAAGAGAAATGTACAATTTTTATGAAGTTTTTGATTAATTTTTTTCTTCTTTCAAAATAATCATGTATGGAAATGGTACTTCAAGACTATCATTGGATGTGGCAAATGTTTTAGATAAAAGGGGAAGTTTTGAATCAAATTAACATTACAGTATAATCATAGTTTATTTCTCTTGCAAAGCCCCAATTTATCTTCCATTTTATGTTTAAGATATAATATTTGTGATTGAAGTCTGTAGAAAATATATATATTGGGCCAATTTCTTCTATGAAAGAAAGAAGAAGAAATGGATTTCATTTCCATGGAAAATTGGCAAAATCGCAGTAAAAAATGCTTCAAAAGTTAATCAATATGCAGTCTAGTTCGACTAGTATAGTTTAACGTTGGCAAATCAAGTGAAATGGTTTGACCCTCATCAATATTTTATGAATCATATGACTTCAATTAGTTTCAAGGTTTCATATAAAAATACTTATTTATATGGAGAATATGGAGATGATGAAAACAATCCTAAAAACGTTCCAGTTGGAGATATTGAAACAATTTCCATCACAAACGAAGCACATTGACAACGTGGAAGAGTTGTAAATGAAAAAAATACAAGATCTCAAGGTTCTTCTCAAAAAACGATACACCAAAATAAAAACCCCAAATTTTATTTCAGGAGCAAAATAATGCTATAATTGAAAATTATGGTGATGGAGATTATCCTAATCCTCCAAAAAAGAGTTGAGAGAGACCCCATAAGCTCACTATAAGCAGTAAAAGGCAAATACAAGTAAATCAAAAGGAAATAAGTGAGCCCATACATGATGATGAAGATGATATTCTTGAATACATGGAGTTGGATGCAAAATTCAAAGATGTAGAGTTTACATAGGATAAACAAAGGATTCAGGAGACTTAGGAAATTGCAATGGAACTGGAAACACAACAACTAGTCTTTTATGAAGAATAATCCTTAACACTTAACAGTGCCTCATTTGATAAATAATCTAAACAAATGGTATTTGAAAGAGTTAATTCTAAAGGTAAAAATATCCATGGAAAAACCAACTCAAAATTTAATCTCAATGAGGTTTTTCCATCAAATATTGTAAGGATGCATAGGGCTATAGGAAATGATTTGGAAATGTTAGTAGATGAAATGGAGGATAAAAATTCCACACTTAAAGAAATATTTAAATAAATAGAAGATACCTTAATGCCACCCACTATATTTGTAAGTCCAAACGCTACCATTAAACCTAGAAAAATCTTAGACAAAACACTTGATTCAAGTTCAAAACTAAAAGGAACATCAAGTTTGTTGTCTATGATTAGACGCTATATTGGGGAAAACATTAAAAAGAGGATGTCTCTCATTTTGGAGGCATGGGATTTGGAAAAAAGTTTCATTTCTTTGGGATCCAGGATACCTAATTTAAGAGAGTACCTCTAGGATGACCTCGCAAATGACGAGGGTTTTTATAAAGATGTTGTAATAAAATTTGTTCTAAAAATTTATGGTATGAATGAACTCAAGAGAAACGAAGAAGATATTCCATCCCTGACACATGTAAAACAATTAAAATCTTGTTGGATCAAAATGATTAACACTTTGAAAGAAATATTGAGTGATCTTGATATTCTAAGTGTCAAAAAGGGGGAATATTATTTTAAATTAATTGAATTAGATTTGGAAGGAAGCACAGGAGAAGTCCAAGGCCCAAGGTTAATATCAAATTCCATTCTTATTACAATAGAAAAGTTTGAAGAACATATGGAAATGATAAAGGTAGTCTCAACAGAAAATTTTAATAGCATGATCGAATATACAGAACATGAAGTGGAGAATTGGCTCATAAATTATGTCAATAAAAATGAAGACATCGAAGACACTTTACACCAACTCTGAAATCGAAGCATTCACTATGGCGTGACAGGAGTCCTCGTTTAAAAGTTATGGGATGTGCTTCACACGATCCAAAGAAATAAATTCCTCTAGGGGCTCCCCTAGACTATTTCACTTCCTCTCCATTGCATGCAAGTGTTTCAAAGTGGGAGATAAAAAAAGCAGTGGGTCTCCCATACAAGCCTCTGCAAATTCTTCTAGGCCTCCCATAAAAATAAAAATTCCCAAATGCTACAAGGTTTGTAAGGATCAATGAAGCATGTTTGTGGGGTAAGATGTGGATTTAGGGGATATTCCAGAGATGTTGGACCAAACCACTGTGAGTAGTTTCTATGAGAAGACAGTATCGACAAAAACGTTGGAATCCTGGTTAGATGGTAACTAGAAGGGATTTATAGGATATAGGTTTGAATTCCATACCCTGGCAAGAGGATGGATCTATTTCAAATTTCCCACCAAGGAGGACCTGATACTAATCTTCAAAAGAACCTAGGGATGGGGCCCCTCATGTTGGTTGTGGAGCTTGATTATCTTCCTAATTCATATCCAGGTCAAAGAGACTGTAGGATACACAATTCTTGGCCCCCCAGCCTTGAGGGGGGGAATTTTTTTTTTAATGCAATTCAAATATTGTAATTTCATAGTCAATATGGACCATTCATTATAAATTCGCATATCTAACGATAGAAGTTATGTTAGGGTTTTTTCCCTAGAAGGAAACCCTCTTTTATGAGGAATTGTATTGTGGATGTGTGGGTAGGAGAGTGAATATTGTATTCTGAGAGAGCTTATTGTGAGAGAAAGAAGAGGAAGTTACAACACATGTGTTGTAGGTTGTATCCATTCATTTGCTAGATAATAATAAAGGAAGGACCTGGAAATTTCTTTAGTGGACATAGCCCGCATTGGGTGAACCACATATATATGTCTCTATTGTATTGTGTATCATCTTTGTTTTATTTCCACATCCATTTTGTTTTATTTCTCTATGATATTGTTTTTCTAACAAATGGTATCATATAAAAAGGTAACTCGCAAGAAAAGAGGGTTATTGGTTCGAGTGGGAGCAATGGAGGAATATGGAAAGTTTAGGGTCAAGAAATTTAATGAACAAAACTACAAGTTATGGAAGATGCAAATGGAAGATTATTTGTATCAGAAGGATATTTTCCTACCATTGGTTAGAATAAAAAATAAGTTGACGACCATGAAGGACAAAGAATGGGAGGTTCTTGACAAAAAGGCACTAGGAATGATACGGTTGTGCCTGGCAGCATCGGTGGCTTTCAATATTTCGAAAGAAAAAACAACGAAGGATCTGATGAAGGAACTAGCTAGAATATATGAAAATCCTTGACCTCCAACAAGGTATTTCTAATGAAGTGATTATTTAATATGAATATGTCAGAAGGTGGGTCTATTGCAGATAATTTAAATGAATTTAGTACAGTTACTAATCAGCTAAGTTATGTAAAATTGACCTTTGATGATGAGGTTAGGGATCTTATAATATTGTTCTCATTGTCAGAAAGATAGAATGACTTGGTCATGGTTGTAACTTTGTATTTGGTTCAAACACTGTGAGACTTGATGATGTTATTGTTGTAATCCCTAGCTAACAAATGTGACGAAAAATCACAGGTGAGCCATCAAGTAATGCATTGACCATGGAGAACAGGGGAAAACAAAAGAAAAAAGGAAGAGTCCAGAGAACCATGGGAATTCTAGGAAGGGAAGATCCAAATCTAGACTAGGAAAGATAGAGTGCTAGAATTGTGGGAAGAAAGGAAATTTGAAGAAAGACTACAAAGATCCAAAGAGACAAAGAGATGGACAGAAAGACAAAATTCAAGAAGAAAATCTAATAGGTGATGTGTTACAAGATGATTTGATTCTTTCTTTAGATAATATTACTGATTCTTGGGTAGTAGATTTAGGGGCTTCATTTCATGCCACACTCGATAGAAAATATTTCCAAGATTATGTTCAAGATGATTTTGGATAGGTTTATTTGGGTGATGATGAACCATGTCAAATTGTTGGAATGGGTAAGGTAAAAATAAAGCAAAAGAATGGAAACCGATGGTTACTGAAAGAGGTGAGACATATACCAGATTTGAGAAGAAATCCAATTTCAATGGGGAAGTTGGAAAATGAAGGTTGTATATTTATATTTACAGATAAGGCATGGAATGTCACTAAAATATCATTGGTAATGGAAAAAGGAGAAAAGGTAGGTACATTGTATCTATGTACTGTCAATGTTGACTCTTCTATCTCTTTATCTTCTACAGGAGTGGATACAACACTTTGGCATCTAAGGATTGGACACATGAGTGAGAAGGTGATGTAGATACTTCACAAAAGGAATTTGTTGCCAGATCTTATATACGTTGATTTGGATTTCTATGAGCATTGTGTTTATGGAAAACATAAGAGAGTCATATTTCTCAAAGTTATAAAAGAAAAAGAAGATTGAAAATTTGGATATTGTGCATACAAATGTATGGGGACCATCTCCGATATCATATCTTGGTGTCTCTTATTATTATGTTACTTTTATTGATGATTCAATTAGAAAAACTTGGGTTTATTGCATTCAACAAAAATATGATGTTTTTTTTTATAATTTTAAGAAATGGAAAGCTTTGGTTGAGAATGAGACAGGAAAGAGGTTGAAGTGTCTCAAATTAGACAATGGAGGTGAATAATGCATCAAGGATTTTTATAATTACTATTCATACCATGGAAATCGTAGAGAAAAAGCAGTTCCAGGAACACCACAAGAAAATGGTGTATCTGAAAGGATGAACATGACAATCATGGAACGTGCAAGGAGTATGAGATTGCATGTTGGGTTTCCCTTATAGTTCTGGGAAGATGATTTAGATATTGTTGTTTACTTAATAAATAGAGGACCTTTAAGTTCTTTGGATGGTGGCATTCCAGAGGAGGCATGGATAGGTAAAAAGGTAAACTATTCATTTCTGAAGACTTTTGGTTGTGAACCATTTGTCCATATTGATAAAGAAAATAGAACAAAGCTTGAAGCAAAATCCAAGAAGTGTACCTTTATTGGATATGGTGTTAATGATTTTGGTTATCACTTATGAGATTATGAAAATCACAAAATCATTAGGATTAGATATGTCATATTTAATGAGAAGGTCATGTACAAAGATCAACTGCAAGGAAGGAAACATGAAGAAGAAAAAATAGAATACACAGTACTTGATGAGATCACTGAAAAAGAAACTCTAAAGGTACAAGAAAATCAAAATGTACAGCAACATGAGAAGCAGGTACCTCAAACTCTTCTAACTGTTGTTAGAAGATATACCAAGTTAAGTAGACCCCCTGAACGATACTCTCCTTCATTGTATTATTTATTGTTGACTAATTCCTGTGAACCCGGAAGTTATGAAGAGGCAATGCAGGTAGACACTAAAAATAAGTGGGAGAAAGGAATGAAAGAGGAAATGGATTCCTTGGTAAATAACTAGACTTTGTTCAGTTTCCTGCAAGAAAAAGAGCATTGAAAAATAAAAGGGTTTACAGGTTGAAGGAAGAAGATGGAGGAAAAAAGTGGTATAAGGATAGACTTGTTGTAAAGAGGTTTGCACAAAAGAAAGGTATATATTTCGATGAAATATTTTCTCATGTTGTTAAAATGACTTTGACTAGGACCATTTTAAGTCTTGTGCCAGTAGAATATTTGCATCTTGAACAGTTAGATGTAAAAACATTTTTTCTCCATGGGGATTTGGATGAAGAGATTTATATGCAACAACCATAGGGGTATGAGGTCAAAGGGAAGGAGAATTTGGTATGTCAGTTGAAGAAGAGCTTGTATGGAATAAACAAAGATCCAAGACAGTGGTATTTGAAGTTCGACGGGTTTATGCCAGAACAAGGTTATAGTAGATGTCATTATGATCACTATGTTTATTTTAAGAGGATAGAAAATGGAAGCTATATTATCTTGCTATTGTATGTAGATGACATGCTTGTTGCAGGGTCTAACATGCATGCTATTAATGTGATCAAGAAGAAATTATCTAATTCATTTGAGATGAAAGATTTGGGTGCTGCAAAGAAAATCCTTGGTGTGAGAATAACAAGAGACAGGAAAAATTGCAAATTAACATTGTCTCAAGGTGAGTACATAGAGAAGGTGTTGGAGAGGTTTAGAATGCGGAATGAAAATTTAGCACACCTTTGGCCAGCCATTTCAAATTAACCAAGGAAATGTGTCCCAAGGCATAGGAGCAAATAGAATACATGTCCAGGGTCCCTTATTCATTAGCAATTAGTAGCTTGATGTATGTGATGGTGTGCATAAGACCATGTATTGCAGTCATGCAGTGGGATTTGTGAGCAGGTATATGAATAATCCAGGTAAAGAACACTGGGAGGTACTAAATTGGATTCTAAGGTATTTGAGAGATACTAGTACTCATGCATTATGTTTTGGAGGTTCAAACATTGTTTTGCATGGATATGTTGATTTAGATATGGCAAGTGGTAAAGATAGTAGGAGGAGAACTACAAGGTATGTGTTTACTGTAGGTGTAACAACAATAAGTTGGATTTCGAAATGGAAAAATCTTGTTTCACTTTCAACAACGAAATCAAAGTATGTTGTTGCTACAGAGGCCAATAAAGAGATAAGTCGATTACAAAGGTTTATGGATAAATTGGGAAAGTAGGAGGAGAATAGTAGGTTGTACTGTGATAGCTAGAGTTCCATTCATCTTGCAAAGAACTCAGCCTTCCATTCTAATACTAAGCATATACAATTCATGTACCATTTCATACGGTCTGTTTTGGAAGATGGACAATTGAAGTTGGAAAATATACATACTAGCCAGAATCATACAGACAAGCTAACAAAAGTAGTAACCAAGGATAAATTGAGTTCCTTCTCAGTTTTAGTTGGTCATCAATCATGAAGGTGAATATGAGAAGTTTTCCAAGTCCAAGGTGGATCATAGTCCAATAGGTACAAAAACAATGGAGTTGTTGTGATCAGTCTCCAAGTGGGAGAATGTTGGTTGTGGAGCCTGATTATCTTCTTAATTCATATGAAGGTCAAAGATATTGTAGGATACACAATTATTCCCCCTCCATATCTAGACCATTCATTATAAATTTGTAGATATGAAGGTAGAAGTTATGTTAGGTTTTTTTTTCCCTAGAAGGAAACCCTCTTTTATGAGTAATTGTATTGTGGTTGTGTAGGTAGGAGAGCGAATATTGTATTTTAAAAGAGGATACTATGAGAAAAAGAAGAGGAAGTTACATTGGATGTGGTGTAGGTTGTATCTCTTCATTTGTTGGATAATAATAAAGGAAGGACCTAGAAATTTCTCTGGTGGACATAGCCCACATTGGGTGAACCATGTATATTTGTGTTTCTATTTTATTATGTATATTTTGTGTTTTATTTCCACATTTGTTTTATTTTATTGATCTAGGATATTTCATTTTTTTCTAACACCTCGGGCCTAGTCCTAAAAAATTGCGCAATTTCCTTTGATCCCACTCGCGAATCACTTTCTTTTTCAAAGTTTTGGGTGATTCCCCCAAATCTCCCACTAGTTTTCTAGAAAAGGGCCATTTTAATTATAATTTGAAACAATATGGAAAAGTACGTTGGATCAAAACCAGGTAGGGAAACAAAATCAGTCAGGAGATGGGCCTAGGTTTAAATTGAGGTAGATCTAAAGGAGGGCCTTGTGGATCATATTGAATTGGTTTGGGGAGGTTTCAAATGGATGCAGAAAATAGACTACTAGCGAGTCCATTTTCACTGCTTCGGATATCATGAAGTTGGGAGTCACCTTGCACAATGAATACAACCTCAATCACATTTCCCTCCTTTCCAAAACAACTGGAAGCGCAAAAATTCGTTATCGGAATCACTATGTGAAAAGGTGATTGAAAAACTCAAGGGAGGAAGAAACAATGAGAAGCCTACTGCTAGAGCTCTCTTGGTTTTTTATCCCCTTTGGCTTATTCAAATGAGAACCTTGTTAACAATATTCCTTATGATGATTTGTTTCAATGTAAAAAAAATAATGAGTCCTCAAATGTCAAATTTTCTAATGTCCCTCTTGTACCTTCTTCTAAGGTTGGATACCCCCCTTAAAAATTGTTTGGGATGCAGGGATCACTTCCTCCTCTTCAGAGACCTGCATCATCTCTTCTGGATCTAACCCTCCCTCCCCTTTCTCTCGATATTTTCCCATTGACACAAATGGGTTTCCTCCTCCACTTTCCCCTCCAGCAGAAGTGGTATTGAAAATATCATGTTCTTCTTCCATAAAGTTATAATGTATGTTGTGCTCAAGAGAAAAAAAATGGAGCGATGTTTTAAGTACATAGGGTCTTGCTCTATATAAAGCCTCTGGTAGTCACATGGGTAGGAAATCCCTGATATCCTTAGCTCAAATCTAGGTTATGAAAGATATAAGGTGTAAGAAAAAATCAACCATTGTACAAGACCTTAGAGCGGGCACATCCCAGGCTAGAGTCTCCAAGTGGTTATTATATCCTTCAATAATAGAGGGGTTGGGGGTGCATCAAAATTCCTCACTTTAAAATGGTTAGTGTAGGTTTATAGACTAGATATTCTCATGATTTGGGAAAAAAATGTGCTATGGAGTTAAAGTGATTGAGTCTCTTCGTAGTTTTTTAAAAGATGGTCCTTTTTCACTTTAGGCTCTTTGGGTCACTTAGGGGGGTTATTATCTACTTGGTGTTCTCAATTATGTGTTCTCTCCACCTCATAGGTCCCATTAGGGTCAGTAGTCGATATGGAGGATCCTTTTCTAAATTCCTCATTAAGAATGATTAATGTTTATTGCTCTTATGTTGATCGGTTACAATTCATGGAAGGGTTGGGTGCTTCGGGAATCTTAAATGCTTCAAATATTATTTTGGGTGGGGATTTAAATTTATCCTTATCATTGAGAGAGGTTTGGGGGAATTATCCTCACCTAGATCCATAGGGTAGTTTCTTCTCTCACTAGATTGAAAAATATATCTTAATTGATTTGGAGCTGCCAAAACTAGTTCAAATATGGTAGAATGGAAGAAACAATAGTGATGTGGTGGCCAAAATGTTAGACAGATTCCTCATCTCGAAGAAGTTGATTGAGAACCTGTGGTCCTTTAGTTCAAGGGTGGTAGTTGGGGGAGTCTCTGATCACATGCCAATTATGTTATAAATTGACAAAAAGGGATCCAGGCTGCCATCGCCGATGAAATATAACCATGTGTGGCTCAAGGAAAAAGAATACAAAAATATTGTAATGCCAATATGGAATCCATTTGGATGAAGATACTAGTTGTTCCTTCATGCATCAATCTGAAGAAAATTTCTCAAAAATAAAAAAAAATTGTACCCCCTCCTCAACTAAATCCTACAACACAAAAAATCTATCACAACTTCATGATGTGGAATCACAAATTGGTTTGCTTTTGATCAATTAGAAAATTGTATCTCTTACAAGAGATGGATATGGTGCTTTGAGTGAGTTATTTAAAAGAAAATGGGGTTTATTGGCATATGAGGAAACTAAATCACGCCTCAAGAGTAAGGCACCATGGATAAAGGAAGGCAACAATAACACAAAATATTTCAATATCCATGCAAATTACTGCAAGGTGATTAATTCAATATGGGAAATAGAATTATTCAAATGGAAAGATAGCATCAAAGTTTGAAGAAATGGATGAAGCAAGGAAGGGATATTTCAAAAATCTCTTTAAAGATCCTCCAGGATGCCCTATAGGTGAAATTTAAAATGATATTAAACTTTTTCCAAAGTTTGTTTCGAAGGAAATGAATGATTCACTTTAGGAAGAGATAACAAAAAAGGAAATCTTATCATCTTTGACTTCCTTTAAAAAGGGGAAAATCCCTGGGCCCGATGGGTTTTCAGTGGAGTTTTACATTGGTTTCTATGATTTAATAAAAAATGATATTTTAAGAGTGGCCAGAGAATCACAATCTTCTATAAAAATATGGGGCTCTTTCAACTTGACTTTCCTAACACTTATTCCAAAAAAAAAAAATAGTTTCAATCCTTCGAGGATTTTAGACCCATTTCATGTTGCAATTTGATATACAAGCTCATAGCTAAAATTGGGGATGAACTTAAATTATGTAAACTAGATTATGTGGTGTATTGAATCCTCTTTGTTAGGGTCCTAACCCGCACATAGGTAGAACAATATATTCGGATGTAATAAAGGTCAATATTAATAAGGCCTTTCAATAAAATAGAATAAGGCGGATGTAAGAAGATCTAATAGAAGCTTC
>JASDQU010737262.1:64838-76056 GCA_032191745.1 Picea mariana
GGCATGCTGTACAAGTTGGGTCTTATGAACAGACCAGAATTGAATAAAGTCTACCATTCTTTCTATAACCTCTTTTTGGGGAGGATTCAAGGAGTGAAAATTAGAGGAGTTTCAGAGAATACATTGAGTAACATTATCTACAGGATCATAGTACTCCAATAATTGAATAATTGCATAAATTGAAGAAGTCTCAGAAAGCATTATCAGGTTCTATGTGATGATTGGTTGATGGTGATGATTTAATGTAAAGTTTTATTATCTCTCATATATTCTTGGGCGGAAGGAAGGGGCAAGGATAGAGAGTTCAAATATCTCTTGATATTGGAGGATTGTATCTTCCTCTTGGAGTTTTATCCCTCCCTTTCCATTTGGAAGTTGTAGCTACCTTTGGAAGTCATTACTTCCCTTGAACAAAAACTAATGATTATTTCTCATATATTGTGCATGGTGTATTGTGGTGTATTGGTGTAAATCTTATACTATTGTTCATTTCTCATTGGATATAATTGAATGGTTTAAGTATAAGTTAATTTTTTTTTTAAATTGTACTTGATATTGATTCACCACCCTCTCAGTATCAACAGCATGCTCAAGGTAAGGTTGTCGATAATCACTGGAATGAGTTGTGATAACAAGCGAGATAAAACGAGTAGGTATTTTAGCTTTCTTAGCATCCATTTAGTTCAATGGCTCTCCTTCTAGTGTCATTTCTATTAACAAGTCCCAAAGGCCCTATCAATAAGGTAAGGGATAATTCCTGATGGCAAGTCCCAATTAGACTCACTCTCATTTGGGGTACTGTTTCTGACTAGTATATTGGCCTGGTTTCCAAACTAAATCTACTATCTAAATATGAATCTGAGAACCGTAGGTTCTTAGATGAATTAAAATATAGAATTAAACTATAAGATATCATTTACAACTATTCTAAGATGCAATCCTAGACTATACTAATCCTATCATGATCAGGAGTGGACTAAAAAACATTGAATACATTTAATAAAAATGTCCTTTTGAATTAGAATTAGTTCATACATTTTGTTGGTCCTAAAATATGCACCTGAATGCTAAAGGGAAGAGCTAGGCCACCTCAATTTTTGGAATGTTTTTTTTTTATTAATTAATTTTTTAGGTCAATGAATGGATAGGTTTTCAAAGATAACAATCTGGTTGGACTGGACAAACAATATGAATGTAGGTTATCCTTATCTAATGGTATGAACTTTGATGAATAGTTGGGGATACATAAATATAAATAAAGGAAACAACAAAAAGAAATGCAATTAATTACCTATTGTGTGAGAATCAAGACTTAAAATGATATTTTAAGACCTAGACAAATAACTGGATACAAATCATCCAACAGGTTGCCAAATAATTTATCTCTTTACTACAACAATAGTTGTTTAATAGGTTGCATAACGGAAAAAAGATGAATTAGAACAATAGCTGAAAGAAGAAGGAAATGTACATTACACACATCACAATTTGCATCGAGGATAAGATTAAAACACATAAAGACTTGAGTAAGAACACACAACTATCATCAATATATACTCACCAGGTAGAGATATTTACAATCAAATAAGTAGGTCCAACCAATTTTGATACTGGAATCTTTTCCCTAAAAACTGAAACCTTCTTACATCCGAAAATTGATCTCTTTATCCTTTTTCCAAAAGGTTCGACCACCTTTCTAGGATCTAACTCAAAATTTAAACTTCACATTACAACTAGACCCTATCAATCAAGTCAACTATCACTCCTTAATCACAATTTTTAAACATTGTTTTGAATTGAGTGAATTTTATTTGAAGCATCAGTTCATAATATTCTCCTTAATTCGACCTCAAAAGCATTTTTTTATTATCAAAAGACAACAACTTATCACAAGTAGCAACAATGTCTCTGACTAGACTTAAACAAAATATATATTAGTGCAACAAGAGATCATGTTGATAGCTGGAGTAAAACGAACTCATAGCAAGGAGTCTTTCCAGGTTTTTGTTGGTTGTCAAATTCACATGGATGCCCATGTGCACTCTAGCTGGAGACTGAATTGGAACATAGATAGATAATACTCACCCCGAATTTGGTGAATTTCTGGGAAAAAACAACCTCAAATACCTCTTCGATTATCTCAGACCGTGATACATGTGTAAAATATGAAAGAGGTTTTTGTGCATGGTTCCATTCCCAATAAAAACCTCTTTCAGTTTTTAGAAATTCATTTCCATTGGTTTATAAGGCACACTGAAAGACAATGACAAAAACAAGGAAATCACCATTTTCATAAAATTTGGGCATCACTTTTTTATTTTTATTCTACAACTTTGATACTTTCTTTGTAGCTTCTGATAATTCTTTTCCAGATCTTAGTTTTGTTATTATAAAGCCTAGATTTTCTTTTTTAATGCTGGAACCTGGTGGTTATCCTTTATATATTCATCTTCCTCCTCCTTTGGTTTAATTAAAACATGATTCTTACCTCTCTCTTTTAACCCTTTCTCATCATCCATGGAAGCTTTATTATGATCAGATAGAATTTTTCTTTTTCTGGACCTTATTTCATACATGTGCATTACTTCAAAACCTTTACCATGTGCTTCCTTCATAGACCCCTACATTTTTTATATGTTGGCCTTGATCTCTAGTTTTTTATGTTAGGCTTGATGGGAATTGCAGGATCCTAGTTCTCTTTTATTTTGCTACTCTATTTGGATTCAATGGATTCCTTAATCAAGGTTTCCATATGTACGGATTTTCCAGTAACAATCTTAGGACTATTTTGTTTAGATCTCATTTTCCCCCTCATTTGTTTTTGGGCACTTTACCCTGTTGCATGGTGGGAGTCACATGTGCATATTAAGAATGGCTTGGGTTATAGTGGGCCCTGTGGAGTATCATGTTCCTCTTGTTCAAGTGACAAGTTGAATGTGGATGTTAATCCGATGTAATTTTCCACCTGTAATTTTAATTCCCTGTAAAGTTGTGATGATGATAACTGAAGGTGCAACTTGCATGATCTTAACATGAACTATGTAATGATGAATCTGAAGGGAAACTTTCACGAACTTGAGTGCACATGAGAATTTATACGCATGCAGGATCCAACAAAGCATTTTAAAATATTTAAAATAATTTATGAATGTTTAAATAATTAAAACAACGCACGTTACTATCGTTTGCAAGAACATACATGTTCTTGCAATCAGTGTTTTTATGCACTAAAAAGGCTTGGTCAAACTTCTATAAGATCAATAATCTATTCCAAGATGACAACATGTTGGTAACCCAAATCAGAACGTGCAACAATCTTTCAAGAAAGCAATAAAATGGTGCAAAAATAATAGAAGGTTAAAACAACTCAAGCCAGCTCATAAACCATGGAGAAGGAACTGAACAAAAAATCATGCTTAAAAGGATGTATATGATATTGGAGGGAAAGAGAAGGGATGCAAACCTAAGCTCCAACATTGGCTCCAACTAGGGATAACACTTCCCTATGAGGTGCTAAGAATGGTAGACTAGGTACCTTACTTCTCAAAATTTGTTCCCACTTGTTTTAACTTACCTATGTTTGTTTGTCGGCTATGTTATCTGTCTTATTTCAATATGAAACTCAAAAATTGCAGCTACACCCCAGTTCCTTTGTTGTGATATGGAGTCTTATTGTTGATTTACTATCTAAACAAACTGAAAATGAAATGATCGAATGACAAACTTATTCAACACACCCCTACTTCTAACCAACAAAAGACAAGTTGATTATGTGTATGCAAACTTCCAATGTATCCAAACAATCATTTTATTTACAAAATAATCATCTCCTTCATCGCCGCTAAATGGAAAAATGCAGGAATTCTGAAATTTTTGCAGCAGAAAATTAATTTGCAGCTTACACTTACTACTGCATTTTCCTTTCACCTCGAATGCTACAACATTGGACAACTTTGAGGAAATTGACTCGATCCAATCAACCACTAGGTATTCAAGATCATGAAATTTTTTTTACTGATCTAAAAGATATGTCTTCCATTGGATAAACTTTGTTTTATTAAAATCACCTCCTTGTTCTCTGGACAGCAAGTCTTTAACACTATTAATTCCATGGCAATCAATAGTAGAAAAATTTTACAATACTTCTATAGGTATTTGAAAAATACATGCCAACTAATCATGATCATCTGCTTGAAAAATTGTAGGTTCAAATGAACAGTTCAAAAAATATTCTTCAAAGTGTTGGCTTCCTCCTTGCAATAAAGACTCTTGACCAAAATTTGAAAACATATAATCCTTGATGTGATCATAAACAAAATAGGTTCGTTGATCTTCACAATCAACAACAGAACATTTTAAAACAACAACTTGTTTTTCATCAAATTGATCATGTAACAATTTTCCATCAGGGATTAAAACATTTTCATCATGGTCAATGAAAGACTCTGTACAATATGAGTATGTACAATCACCCTTTGCAAAATTATATTCACAAAACTTGGAAGTATGATCATCCCAAATGATAGAAGAATCTAATTTACTAATTGTAATATCAACACAAAAATAACTATTTGAAGATGATGCACCATCACATGGAAAGAAAAGAGAAACCGTATTTGATCTATATTGGTCATAACCTTTCTCATGTTCTTCTACCTGCAAATATTCATTCAAAACCTGATTTGGAAGTCTCCCACAAGCTCGAATATTGTCCTCAATCTCCTCTGCATGAACAAACATCTTCTCCAAGGATAATGAATTCCTTTTTCTGAGATAAAGAACTAAATCGGGATGAAGATGAGCTGTGGTATAAAGAACCATAGCAACAGTTTCAAATGGTCGAATTACAATAGGCATGTTGAGATAGAAGCTATGGAACCTTTTATTGAAATGGGTGATAGTCTCATATGTTTCCTTCTTCAAGGCATAGAACTCTGATAGGTATTGCTCAAAGGATTTGTTCTTACCCCAATAACTCAAAAACACATTATGCAAATCAGTCCATGAACTAAAAGAATCATCTTTCAAGTTCCTAAACTAGAATCTAGCATCTCCTTGTAAATACTGGAAAAAGGTTCTCATGAACACACCCTCATGAATGATTTGTAAAATATTAGTGAACCATTCAAAAGAAACCATGTGTTGCTCGACTATCACATAATCTTGTCCATTGAACTTGGGAAGGTAATCTAAAAAATTGGGAGGGTAGTCATGGAGGACAAAAGGAAGCTTCAAAGGTTTATAGCCTTCTCTGATCTTAGATTGAACATAAGTGAGTTGGCCACAAAATGGAGTAGTGATGACTTGTGGAGGTGATAAATCAGTTTTGTTATTCACATGTTTACAAGATGGGTCAACTTCAAGAGGAATTGAGATATGGACCTCATTCTTTCCAATAAAGTCAGACGATGAGATCAAATCAAGGTCGATAGTACAATAAGAAGACACATCTTATTTACTCAAGGAGGAATATGCATTTGTAGGCTTATAATCATCTGAGTAAACAAAGCATAATATAATTATTTTCACACGTAAAGGAAAAGACATGAATGAAATGATGAAGAAAAATATGACCTCTTTGAAAAAACTGATGGCTTGGTACCTGGTCTTTTCCTTCCACCTTTTCATTTTTTTTCGGTTGGGCTCATCCTCCAGTGGAGTCTTTTGATTGTGGAGTCTTCAGGTGAAAGATTGCAGTCACTATGTGTGTCTATATTTTGTTCACCATCAAAAACAAGATCTGATCATTGTTGTTCTCCGAGGGAAAGATTACTTCGTTACTCTGTTCCCTGGAAACAATGCCAAAATATGTTGGTCCTAAAGTCTACACCTGACTGCTAAAGGGAAGAGCTAGGCCACCTCAATTTTTGGTATGGTTTTCTTTTTATTAATTAAGTTTTTTGGTCAACGAATGGATAGGATTTCAAAGATGACAACCTAGATGGAATGGGAAAACAATATGAATGTAGGTTTTCCATAGCTAATGGTATGAACTTTGATGAACAATTGGGGATATGGAAAGATAAAGAAAGGAAACAACAACAAGCAATGCAATGAATTACCTGATGTGTGAGAATTAATACTTAAAATGATATTTTAAGACCTAGACCAATATCTAGATACAAATAATCCAAGAGGTTGCCAAATAATTGATCTCTTTACTACAACAATAGTTGTTTAATAGGTTTCATAACAATTGTTTAATAGGTTTCATAACAACAAAAATATGAATTAGAAAAATAGTTGAAAGAAGAATGAAATGTACATTACACACATCACAATCCGCATCCAAGATAAGATTAAAACACATAAATACTTGAGTAAGAACACACAACTGTAATCAATATGTATTCACCAGGTAGAGAGCTTTACAATCATATGAGTAGGTCTAGTCAATTTTGATACTTGAATCTTTTCCCTAAAACTTGAAACCTTCTTACATTAAAAAATTGATCTCTTTATCCTTTTTCCAAAAGGTTCTACCACCTTTCTAGGATCTAATTCAAAATTTAAACTTCACATTACAACTAGACCCTATCAATCAACTCAACTATCACTCCTTAATTACAATTTGTAAACATTGTTTTGACTTGATTGAATATGATTTGAAGCATCAGTTCATAATCTTCTCTTTAATTTGATCTCAAAAGCATTGTTTTTTATCAAAAGACAACAACTTATTATAAGTGGCAACAATGCCTCTGACTAGACTTAAAAAAAAATTCTATTAGTGCAACAAGATCTCATGTTGATAGATGGAGTGAAATAGACTTATATCAAGGAGTCTTCCCAAGTTTTTGTTGGCTGTCAACTTCACATGGATTCCCACATGCAATCCAGCTAGAGACTAAACTAGAACACAGATAGATAAAACTCACCCAAAATATTGCGATTTTTTGGGGAAAATGACCTCAAATACCTCTTTGATTCTCTCAAACCGTGATACCTATGTAAAATATGAGAGAGGTTTTTGTGAACGGGCCAATTCCCAACAAAACCCTTTTTCATTTTTCAAAAATGCATTTCCATCGATTCAAAAGGTGCGCTGAAAGACAATGACAAAAACATGGAAATCAACATTTTCAAAAGAAAATGGCAGTGCCTTTTGATTTTTCTTATACAACTTTGATACTTTCTTTGTAGCTTCTGATAATTCTTTTCCAAATATTGGTTTTGTTGTTGTAAATCCTATATTTGTTTTTTTAATTCTTGCACCTGGTGGTTGTCCTTTATATCGACATCTGCCTCCTCCTTTGGTTTAATTAAAACATGCTTCTTAACCCTCTCTTTTAACCCCTACTCATCATCCATGGAATATTTATTATGGTTAGCTAGCATTTTTCTTTTTCTGGACCTTATTTCATACATGTGCATTACTTCAAACTCTTTTCCATGTGTTTCCTTCATAGACCCCTACATTTCTGATATGTTGGCCTTGATCTCTAGTTTTTCTGTTAGGCTTGATGGGAATTTCAAGATCTTGGTTCTCTTTTATTTTTCTACTCTGTTTGGCTTCAGGGATTCCTTAATCAAGTTTTCCACGTGTACAAATTCTGCAGTAACAATCTTGGGACTATGTTGTTTAGATCTCATTTTCCTCGTAATTTTTGTTTTAGGCACTTTACCTTGCTGCATGGTGGGAGTCACTTGTGCATCTTCAGAATGGCTTGGGTGATAGTGGGCCCTATGGAGTATCATGTGCCTCTTATTGCAAGTGATGAGTTGAATGTGTATGTTAATCTGATGTAATTTTCCACCTATAATTTGAATTCCCCGTAAAGTTGTGATGATGAGAATTGAAGGTGCAACTTGTATGATCTTAACACAAAGTGTGTAATGATAAATCTGGAGGAAAAATTTCATGAAATTGAGTGCACGTAAGCATATATATGCATGCATGCATCAACACATAATTTTCAAATATTTAAAATAATTTATGAATGTTTAAATAATTAAAACAACACACTTTACTATTGTTTGCAAGAACAGGCTTGTTCTTGCAATCAGTGTTTTTCTACACTAAAAAGGCTTGGTCAACCTGTTGTAAGCTCAGTAATGTATTCCAAGATGACAACATGTTTTTAACCCAAATTAGAATGTGCAACAATCTTTCAAGAAAGCAATAAAATGTTGCAAAAAAATAGAAGGGTAAAACAACTCATGTTGGCTCATAAACCATGGAGAAGGATCTGAACAAAAAATCAGTCTTAAAAGGATGTATAGGCTATTGGGGGGAAAGAGAAGGGATGCATACCTAAGATCCAACACATTCAATTGGGAAATAGGCACAATAATATTAGTAATAAACAATAGCAATTAGTTGTTATTTTCCTCCAACAATATTATAATTGCATTCAATGAAGGAAACTATGACAATATGAGCATACAAGAAAATTGTAGAAAGAATCCATACAATTGAACATACAATACTCAAATTAGGATAAATGCATTAAGAATAGTCTGAAATACACTCACCACAATCACAGTTTCCGAAAATGCCTCTTTCTCTTCATTAAATTAGGAGTAATAGTACATCCCTTCAAACACAAAGTGCAAAAGTCCCTTTTCTTTTACATCCATCCCTTTTATAAAATATGAGAAAGGGATTTTCATATTTTTTAACTGACACTATGTTAGAGGATAGTTACAACATTTCACTTCTCCTCCCTGATTGAATTTTTACCCTGATTACAAAATTAAACAAAATATAGAGAGCGATTACAATTATCACTTTGAATTTGGGAATTTGCATTTGATCCTTTAAGTCCCTCCACAATTTGAAATCTTCTAGTATGGTCTCCATTTTTCTCACCTGCATGTTCTCAAGCTAGATTTCATTATCGAAAATAGGGTTCACTACTTCGGTATTTAAGTCTTCCTCTCTTTGTTGTATGAAGTTCACGATTAACAAGATCAATTGATTTGGTTTCACTATTATTTTTTATAGTATTTCCTGGTCAATTTATTTCGTTGCATCAATGGTTTCCATGCTCAGGTTTCTTCTAGTTTTGACATCTTCTATCATCATGTGAGTCGATCCTTCTTTTTCTAAGTCTGTCCTTTTTTCCATTCTGAATTGTTCCAGTAGATCATATTTCGCTCTCCATAATCTTCTACAAGCTTGTTCTACCTTTGTTTGAGTATTTTCCATGTTATTGAGAACAACTTTCCCAATTTTGATTAATATATGTTCTTTGATATTCTACTTGGAAGTATATATTGGCAATGTATTGGGAGGGTTATCATAAACATCTTGCCATTGGATAATATGGTCATATGCATCTTGAACTTTCTGATACTTCTCTTTCATAACATTCATTTGTTGACCTATATTCATGTGATCTGACCAATTCTTTTGGATGTTGTGTAATGAAAGGAATAATTTCTTTTACATATCTCTCAATGCTTCATTTTCCCTGATGGATTCTTCTTTGATTGTCTTTGGGACTACAATTTTCTTCTTTCTTTCTTCTATAGTCTTCTCTAGGATATGGTTATCTTGCTGCAATATCCAAACTTTCTATTTAATCTTTACATTATATTTACTAATCTCAAACTATTTTTCTTTGAGCCTCATTATTTCCTAAGCATGTGTGACTTTAAGTTTCCCTATCTCCTCTTGGTGCATATTTTGGTTCAGGATGACATTTTTCTCAAACTCTACACTTAGTTGTTTTTCTTGGAGATAAATCTACCTCTGCATTTCTTCTCTATGGACATGTTATGTTTACATGCCTTCCTTCATAAATTCATTAGCTGGGGTGTCCCTAATAGTATTCATGACAATTTCTAGTTATGTTATTCTTGATTTGGACATATCTAGTGTTTCATTTGTTTCATAAACTAGCATAGAATTTGGACCAGCGAAGGCATTGAGGATTGATGTTGTTTGAATAAAATTTTCCTTAGGATATGGTTTTTCTTTCCATATAACACTTATTTTTTTTTTTTGTGTTGGATTGTTCCTCCTATTTTCCTTTTGACAACTATTTTTTCAATGGATTTAGTCTTGTGACTATAGTAATACTATCCAACTGCTACAACTGCACATTCAATTCCCAATCCTAGTGATGTAAGTGGAAGACTACCTAGAATGGTTGTCAGTGGAGTGCACTCCTCTAGTGTAATTATGATCATATTGGTATCAGGGTTCGTCACCAAAATTGTGTCTACTTTCTTAGGTTCTCCCCCTTGGGATTCACTACCTTCCTCTTTTCTTCCTTATTTTGAGCGTCCAGAAGGGATTAATCTTCATCCACCTTATTCTTCATATTAATATATTTATCTACTTGAGCTTTGGCCTCTGATTTTGGGTTACATGTGTCCTCTCCATTTTTTTCTAGAATCTGATCTTTGCCTTTGTTTATTTCAGCTTATTTCTTATGAGATTCAGCTTTCTTCCATTGTTGATACCTCTCTTCAGCTTCATATTTCTTTCTAGCTAATTATACATCCTTTTTCTTCCTTTCTAGTTCTTTGGATTCCTATTTCTCTTTATCTTGTTGAAGTGGTGCTTTAAAATGTTTTATCCTTAAAACTGTGTTTGCATCTTCTTCTTTGTGTAGTTTTTCTATGGTTATTTCACTAGGGAGCCTATTTAATACTTCTTCAAAATGCAAGGTTCCTCAAAATATATCCTCTGCATATCTGACCTCGTGGGTTATTTGTTATTCTATCTTGACATATTTTATGTGGCCATATAACACATTTTGGGGATAATGTCCCTTCTTGTCTCTAGTGCATAAAAATATTTATTTTAGAGTCTTTGCTTCCTTCTCAACATCTCTTTTATTTAGCAGATATTATTGACCTATGTGAATAAGAAAATTAGGCCAATACATTTTATTTTTCTCTAACAGGTATACAATGAATCCTTTATTGATTGGATGATATGCTACTTCCCTGGCCAACAACTTATTAGGTACATATTTAGGCAACAAATGAGGTGGCCATGTAGCTCCATATATACTAACATAGGTGTAGTATTTCTTCATGTACCAATCTCCTACCTCTTGTAAATATTTTATAGCTCTAGGAGATATTCGGTGAGGGTGAAACCAATATATGGATTTGTACAAAGGAGCCAGGAAATAATGACAGATATCATAGAAATAATTTTTGAAGTTCACTTCTCATAACTAATAGAAATATTCATGAATTGGGGGTTGGCTTAGGTTCCAAGCCCAATTGAAAGTAGGAAATACATGCTCTACACAAA
>JASDQU010737262.1:76386-88904 GCA_032191745.1 Picea mariana
AATTTTTCCAGGAACAATTCATCCAATGAAAGAGTGGGTTCCTGGGTTTTGTATCGGATCCTAATGTCTTCTTCCAGGAGAGACACAATCGGAGCACTAGAAGCATTGAATATTACTATTTTTTTCTTTCTATAGGTGAGTAAAACACCAAATTGCAGCATCATTGTAAGGAAAAAGAGTTGGGTAAGCTACTACAATGTGTATACCGCTTTGATTGATATTCATGTATTCGTCAATGTCCTCATCGTTGAACGAATAATTATCATTTTGGAACATGTCGTATATATCATGGTACTTTTCATAATGCTTTCTCCCATCATGGTTGTTTGTATCTGTAATGTTGAAATAGTATGTTCTTGGAACAGGGATAGGACCAACAACTGCTTGGTTCTTTTCTCTTCAGGTATGCATCTTGAACATTTTGCAACCTGCATGAATTGTCATTGAAAATAAGTACATACTTGTTAGCCTGAGAAGAACGACTCATAAAAGAATTTACCTAACTTATTTACAACAATGACATTTATGTTCTTAGTAGTTCTGCAGCTAGAGTTATGTTGATTGTGCGTTAACAGGTTTGTTATATGATTAATTTTCCCCAAACCTTGTGCTATTAATACTAGCTGCATTACAACTATGACCTGGTCATAGTCATAGATTTCTTCATTAAATTTCACATAGGTGATCCATTGTTTATTATTGTTAGTGTGTAGTGGAAGGGATAGATTAAGGAGGGAATTTTTTTTCTATTGGCATCATTATCGACGTAGGATCGATTAGGAGAAGAGTTCTTTGATCATGTCATCATCGGTGATTGTAAAAATTATTCATTTCATAGGTATATATTATAAGAAGATTTCCCAATGACGGTGCATTTTCATTAATATTTTTTCTTGAATGGAATGCCAGTGTGTAAGGGGAAGCGATGAATTTTTTAGGATTTATGCAATCAATGGTAGATATTTCCTTTTATCTCCATAGAATTATTTTGGCGAAGGCATTATTTACAAAGGATTAACTTTTAACAAGCCATGGTGTTGTCATTTGGTGATTAGTCAGTCTAGGTTATCGGATTGTGATATCAACAATTCATCGATGATCTACCTCAAATGATGTCGTCGTTGGAAGATATAGCGTAAAGGGTAGGAAACATCCCTATAATATTCCTCGATGATGACAATTTTCTTCAAGGGAGATAGGCTTGTAAGATACTTCCATGTGGACAAGTGATATTCAATAGAAGTCATCTTCATCTTATAATGCATTGAGGTGCTTGGGAGCATTGGGGCCCATATCTCACATCACAGGATTAATTTATCGCTTGTAAGGTTAAATATTAATCCCCTTTTGACAACTGTACAGTTTGTATGACTATCTGTGTAAAAGATATCATCGTCAAGATAAAAGGATAGCTTACCATGGAAATGCCTCCATAGCTAATCATTGAGGACGGTGTTGTAAAGGCATCGTCGTCAACACTTTCACATTTAAGAAACAATGGAGAGTCGGAGGTCAAGTGCCGACAATATCTAATTTAGGTGACATAAATATGTATTTGGGGCTACATCATTGTGGATGGTTTCAATTATGAAAAATATTTTAGCACTGGTGGGGACATGCATAAAGGGTTTGTTATGATGGATTTGAGTAGTATTAACAAACTTTTCTTCAAAATTGCTTTGGTGACTTCTTACAAACATCAATATCAGAAATGAATAGTCATCAAGGTAAGTAGACTAGTATCTTGCAAAATTTTGGTAGTATGGGTACCCACTAAAACGCGATAGCTTTAGTGCGTTATTGTGTGTGTCACAACAATTCCCTGCTTAGTCGAAGCAAAAAGAAATGTACAATTTTTATGAAGTTTTTGATTCATTTTTTTCTTCTTTCAAAATAATCATGTATGGAAATGGTACTTCAAGACTATCATTGGATGTGGCAAACGTTTTAGATAAAAGGGGAAGTTTTGAATCAAATTAACATTACAGTATAATCATAGTTTATTTCTCTTGCAAAGCCCCAATTTATCTTCCATTTTATGTTTCAGATATAATATTTGTGATTGAAGTCTATAGAAAATATATATATTGGGCCAATTTCTTCTATGAAAGAAAGAAAAAGCAATTGATTTCATTTCCATGGAAAATTGGTGAAATCGCAGTAAAAAATGCTTCAAAAGTTAATGAATATGCAGTCTAGTTCGACTAGTATAGTTTAACGTTGGCAAATCAAGTGAAATGGTTTGACCCTCATCAATATTTTATGAATCATATGACTTCAATTAGTTTCAAGGTTTCATATAAAAATGCTTATTTATATGGAGAATATGGAGATGATGAAAACAATCCTAAAAACGTTCCAGTTGGAGATACTGAAACAGTTTCCATCACAAACGAAGCACATTGACAATGTGGAAGAGTTGTAAATGAAAAAAATACAAGATATCAAGGTTCTTCTCAAAAAATGATACACCAAAATAAAAACCCCAAATTTTATTTCAGGAGCAAAATAATTCTATAATTAAAAATTATGGTGATGGAGATGATCCTAATCCTCCAAAAAAGAGTTGAGAGAGACCCCATAAGCTCACTATAAGCAGTAAAAGGAAAATACAAGTAAATCAAAAGGAAATAAGTGAGCCCATACATGATGATGAAGATGATATTCTTGAATACATGGAGTTGGATGAAAAATTCAAAGATGTAGAGTTTACATATGATAAACAAAGGATTCAGGAGAGTTAGGAAATTGCAATGGAACTGGAAACACAACAACTAGTCTTTTATGAAGAATAATCCTTAACACTTCACAGTGCCTCATTTGATAAATATTCTAAACAAATGGTATTTGAAAGAGTTAATTCTAAAGGTAAAAATATCCAAGGAAAAACCAACTCAGAATTTAATCTGAATGGGGTTTTTCCATCAAAAATTGTAAGGATGCATAGGGCTATACGAAATGATTTGGAAATGTTAGTAGATGAAATGGAGGATAAAAATTCCATGCTTAAAGAAAGATTTAAATAAACAGAAGATACCTTAATGCCACCCCCTATATTTGTAAGTCCAATCGCTACCATTAAACCTGGAAAAATCTTAGACAAAACACTTGATTCAAGTTCAAAGCTAAAAGGAACATCAAGTTTGTTGTCTACGGTTAGACGCTATATTGGGGAAAACATTAAAAAGAGGATGTCTCTCATTTTGGAGGCATGGGATTTGGAAAAAAGTTTCATTTCTTTGGGATCCAAGATAACTAATTTAAGAGAGTACCTCTAGGATGACCTCGCAAATGACGAGGGTTTTTATAAAGATGTTGTAATAAAATTTGTTCTACAAATTTATGGTATGAATGAACTCAAGAGAAACAAAGAAGATATTCCATCCCTGACACATGTAAAACAATTAAAATCTTGTTGTATCAAAATGATTAACACTTTGAAAGAAATATTGAGTGATCTTGATATTCTAAGTGTCAAAAAGGGGGAATATTATTTTAAATTAATTGAATTAGATTTGGAAGGAAGCACGAGAGAAGTCCAAGGCCCAAGGTTAATATCAAATTCCATTCTTATTACAATATAAAAGTTTGAAGAACATATGGAAATGAGAAAGGTAGTCTCAACAGAAAATTTTAATAGAATGATCGATCTATAGAACATGAAGTGGAGAATTGGCTCATAAATTATGTCAATAAAAATGAAGACATCGAAGACACTTTACACCAACTCTCAAATCGAAGCATTCACTATGGGGTGACGGGAGTCCTCATTTAAAAGTTATGGGATGTGCTTCACATGATCCAAATAAATCAATTCCTCTAGGGGCTCCCCTAGACTATTTCACTTCCTCTCCATTACATGCAAGCATTTCAAAGTGGGAGGTAAAAAAAGCAGTGGGTCTCCCATACAAGCCTCTGCAAATTCTTCTAGGTCTCCCGTAAAAATAAAAATTCCCAAATGCTAGAAGGTTTGTAAGGATAAATGAAGCATGTTTGTGGGGTAAGATGTGGATTTAGGGGATATTCCAGAGATGTTGGACCAAACCACTGTGAGTAGTTTCTTTGAGAAGACAGTATCGACAAAAACGTTGGAATCCTGGTTGGATGATAACTAGAAGGGAGTTATAGGATATAGGTTTGAATTCCATACCCTGGCAAGAGGATGGATCTATTTCAAATTTCTCACCAAGGAGGACCTGACACTAATCTTCAAAAGAACCTAGGGATGGGGCCCCTCATGTTGGTTGTGGATCTTGATTATCTTCCTAATTCATATCCAGGTCAAAGAGACTGTAGGATACACAATTCTTGGCCCCCCAACCTTGAGGGGGGGAATTTTTTTTTTAATGCAATTCAAATATTGTAATTTCATAGTCAATATGGACCATTCATTATAAAGTCGCATATCTAATGATAGAAGTTATGTTAGGGTTTTGTTCCCTAGAAGGAAACCCTATTTTATGAGGAATTGTATTTTGGATGTGTGGGTAGGAGAGTGAATATTGTATTCTGAGAGAGCATATTATGAGAGAAAGAAGAGGAAGTTACAACACATGTGTTGTAGGTTGTATCCATTCATTTGCTAGATAATAATAAAGGAAGGACCTGGAAATTTCTTTAGTGGACATAGCCCACATTGGGTGAACCACATATATATGTCTCTATTGTATTGTGTATCATCTTTGTTTTATTTCCACATCCATTTTGTTTTATTTCTCTATGATCTTGTTTTTCTAACAAATGGTATCAGAGAAAAAGGTAACTCGCAAGAAAAGAGGGTTATTGGTTCGAGTGGGAGCAATGGAGGAATATGGAAAGTTTAGGGTCAAGAAATTTAATGAACAAAACTACAAGTTATGGAAGATGCAAATGGAATATTATTTGTATCAGAAGGATATTTTCCTACCATTGGTTAGAATAAAAAATAAGTTGACAACCATGAAGGACAAAGAATGGGAGGTTCTTGACAAAAAGGCACTAGGAATGATACGGTTGTGCCTGGAAGCGTCGGTGGCTTTCAATATTTCAAAAGAAAAAACAACAAAGGATCTGATGAAGGAACTAGCTAGAATATATGAAAACCCTCGACCTCCAACAAGGTATTTCTAATGAAGTGATTATTTAATATGAATATGTTAGAAGGTGGGTCTGTTGCAGATAATTTAAATGAATTTAATACAGTTACTAATCAACTAAGTTATGTAAAATTGACCTTTGATGATGAGGTTAGGTCTCTTATAATATTGTTCTCATTGTCAGAAAGATAGAATGGCTTGGTCATGGTTGTAAGTAACTTTGTATCTGGTTCAAACACTCTGAGACTTGATGATGTTATTGTTGTAATCCCTAGCTAATAAATGTGACGAAAAATCACAGGTGAGCCATCAAGTAATGCATTGACCATGGAGAATAGGGGAAAACAAAAGAAAAAAGGAAGAGTCTAGAGAACCGTGGGAATTCTAGGAAGGGAAGATCCAAATCTAGACTAGGAAAGATAGAATGTTGGAATTGTGGGAAGAAAGGACATTTGAAGAAAGACTACAAAGATCCAAAGAAACAAAGAGATGGACAGAAAGACAAAATTCAAGAAGAAAATCTAATAGGTGATGTGTTACAAGATGATTTGATTCTTTCTTTAGATAATATTACTGAATCTTGGGTAGTAGATTTAGGGGATTCATTTCATGCCACACCCCATAGAAAATATTTCCAAGATTATGTTCAAGATGATTTTGGATAGGTTTATTTGGGTGATGATGAACCATGTCAAATTGTTGGAATGGGTAAGGTAAAAATAAAGCAAAAGAATGGAAACTGATGGTTACTGAAAGAGGTGAGACATATACCAGATTTGAGAAGAAATCCAATTTCAATGGGGAAGTTGGAAAATGAAGGTTGTATATTTATATTTACAAATAAGGCATGGAATGTCACTAAAATATCTTTGGTAATGGAAAAAGGAGAAAAGGTAGGTACATTGTATCTATGTACTGTCAATGTTGACTCTTCTATCTCTTTAGCTTCTACAGGAGTGGATACAACACTTTGGCATCAAAGGATTGGACACATGAGTGAGAAGGTGATGTAGATACTTCACAAAAGGAATTTGTTGCCAGATCTTAAATACGTTGATTTGGATTTCTATGAGCACTATGTTTATGGAAAACATAAGAGATGCATATTTCTCAAAGTTATAAAAGAAAAAGAAGACTGAAAATTTGGATATTGTGCATACAAATGTATGGGGACCATCTCTGGTATCATATCTTGGTGTCTCTTATTATTATGTTACTTTTATTGATGATGCAATTAGAAAAACTTGGGTTTATTACATTCTACAAAAATATGATGTTTTTTTATACTTTTAAGAAATGGAAAGCTTTGGTTGAGAATGAGACAGGAAAGAGGTTGAAGTGTCTCAAATTAGACAATGGAGGTGAATAATGCATCAAGTATTTTTATAATTACTATTCATACCATGGAAATCGTAGAGAAAAAACAGCGCCAGGAACACCACAAGAAAATGGTGTATCTGAAAGGATGAACATGACAATCATGGAACGTGCAAGGAGTATGAGATTGCATGTTGGTTTTCCCTTATAGTTCTGGGAAGATGTTTTAGATATTGTTGTTTACTTAATAAATAAATGACCTTTAAGTTATTTGGATGGTGGCATTCCAAAGGAGGCATGGATAGGTAAAAAGGTAAACTATTCATTTCTGAAGACTTTCGGTTGTGAACCATTTGTCCATATTGATAAAGAAAATAGAACAAATCTTGAAGCAAAATCCAAGAAGTGTATCTTTATTGGATATGGTGTTAATGATTTTGGTTATCACTTATGAGATTATGAAAATCACAAAATCATTAGGATTAGATATGTCATATTTAATGAGAAGGTCATGTACAAAGATCAGCTGCAAGGAAGGAAACAGGAAGAAGAAAAAGCAGAATACACAGTACTTGATGAGATCACTGAAAAAGAAACTCTAAAGGTACAAGAAAATCAAAATGTACAACAACATGAGAAGCAGGAACCTCAAAATCTTGTAAGTGTTGTTAGAAGATATACCAAGTTAAGTAGACCCCCTGAACGATACTCTCCTTCATTGTATTATTTATTGTTGACTAATTCCTGTGAACCGGAAAGTTATGAAGAGGCAATGTAGGTAGACACTAAAAAGAAGTGGGAGAAAGGAATGAAAGAGTAAATGGATTCCTTGGTAAATAACTAGACTTTGTTCAGTTTCCTGCAAGAAAAAGAGCATTGAAAAATAAAAGGGTTTACAGGTTGAAGGAAGAAGATGGAGGCAAAAAGAGGTATAAGGATAGACTTGTTGTAAAGAGGTTTTCACAAAAGAAAGGTATATATTTCGATGAAATATTTTCTCATTTTTTTAAAATGACTTTGACTAGGACCATTTTAAGTCTTGTGCCAGTAGATTATTTGCATCTTGAACAGTTAGATGTAAAAACATTTTTTCTCCATGGGGATTTGGATGAAGAGATTTATATGCAACAACCACAGGGGTATGAGGTCAAAGGGAAGGAGAATTTGGTATGTCGGTTGAAGAAGAGCTTGTATGGACTAAAGAAAGATCCAAGACAATGGTATTTGAAGTTCTACGGGTTTATGCCAGAACAAGGTTATAGTAGATGTCATTATGATCACTGTGTTTATTTTAAGAGGATAGAAAATGGAAGCTATATTATCTTGCTATTGTATGCAGATGACATGCTTGTTGCAGGGTCTAACATGCATGTTATTAATGTGATCAAGAAGAAATTATCTAATTCATTTGAGATGAAAGATTTGGGTGCTGCAAAGAAAATCCTTGGTGTGAGAATAACAAGAGATAGGAAAAATTGCAAATTAACATTGTCTTAGGGTGAGTACATAGAGAAGGTGTTGGAGAGGTTTAGAATGCGGAATGAAATTTTAGCACACCTTTGGCCAACCATTTCAAATTAACCAAGGAAATGTGTCCCAAGGCACAGGAGCAGATAGAATACATGTCCAGGGTCCCTTATTCATTAGCAATTAGTAGCTTGATGTATGTGATGGTGTGCATAAGACCATGTATTGCAGTCATGCAGTGGGATTTGTGAGCAGGTATATGAACAATCCAGGTAAAGAACACTGGGAGGTACTAAAGTGGATTCTAAGGTATTTGAGAGATACTAGTACTCATGCATTATGTTTTGGAGGTTCAAACATTGTTTTGCATGGATATGTTGATTTAGATATGGCAGGTGGTAAAGATAGTAGGAGGAGAACTACAAGGTATGTGTTTACTATAGGTGTAACAACAATAAGTTGGATTTCAAAATGGAAAAATCTTGTTTCACTTTCAACAACGAAATCAGAGTATGTTGTTGCTACAGAGGCCAATAAAGAGATAAGTTGGTTACAAAGGTTTATGGATAAATTGGGAAAGTAGGAGGAGAATAGTAGGTTGTACTATGACAGCTAGAGTTCCATTCATCTTGCAAAGAACTCAACCTTCCATTCTAATACTAAGCATATACAATTCATGTACCATTTCATACGGTCTGTTTTGGAAGATGGACAATTGAAGTTGGAAAAGATACATACTAGCCAGAATCATACAGAAAAGCTAACAAAGGTAGTAACCAAGGATAAATTGAGTTCCTGCTCAGTTTTAGTTGGTCATCAATCATGAAGGTGAATATGAGAAGTTTTCCAAGTCCAAGGTGGATCATAGTCCAATAGGTACAAAAACAATGGAGTTGTTGTGATCAGTCTCCAAGTGGGAGAATGTTGGTTGTGGAGTTTGATTATCTTCCTAATTCATATGAAGGTCAAAGATATTGTAGGATACACAATTATTCCCCCCCCATATCTAGACCATTCATTATAAATTTGTAGATATGAAGGTAGAAGTTATGTTAGGGTTTTTTTCCCTAGAAGGAAACCCTCTTTTATGAGTAATTGTATTGTGGTTGTGTAGGTAGGAGAGCGAATATTGTATTTTGAGAGAGGATACTATGAGAGAAAGAAGAGGAAGTTACATTGGATGTGTTGTAGGTTGTATCCCTTCATTTGTTGGATAATAATAAAGGAAGGACCTGGAAATTTCTTTGGTGGACGTAGCCCACATTGGGCGAACCATGTATATTTGTGTTTCTATTTTATTATGTATATTTTGTGTTTTATTTCCACATTTATTTTATTTTATTGATCTAGGATATTTCATTTTTTTCTAACACCTCGGGCCTAGTCCTAAAAAATTGCGCAATTTCATTTGATCCCACTTGCGAATCACTCTCTTTTTCAAAGTTTTGGGTGATCCTCCCAAATCTCCCACTAGTTTTCTAGAAAAGGGCCATTTTAATTATAATTTGAAACAAGATTGAGAAGTACGTTGGATGAAAACCAGGTAGGGAAACAAAATCAGTCAGGAGATGGGACTAGGTTTAAATTGAGGTAGATCTAAAGGGGGGCCTTGTGGATCATATTGAATTGGTTTGGGGAGGTTTCAAATGGATGCATAAAATAGACTACTAGCGAGTCCATTTTCACTTCTTCGGATATCATGAAGTTGGGAGTCACCTTGCACAATGAATACAACCTCAGTCACATTTCCCTCCTTTCCAAAACAACTGGAAGTGCAAAAATTTGTTGTCAGAATCACTATGTGAAAAGGTGATTGAAAAATTCAAGGGAGGAAGAAACAATGAGAAGCCTACTACTAGAGCTCTCTTGGTTTTTTATCCCCTTTGGCTCATTCAAATGAGAACCTTGTTAACAATATTTCTCATGATGATTTGTTTCAATGTAAAAAAAATAATGAGTCCTCAAATGTCAAATTTTCTAATGTCCCTCTTGTACCTTCTTCTAAGGTTGGATACCCCCCTTAAAAAATGTTTGGGATGTAGGGATCACTTCCTCCTCTTCAGAGACCTGCATCCTCTCTTCTAGGTATAAACCTCCCTCCCCTTTCTCTCGAGGTTTTCCCATCGACACTAATGGGTTTCCTCCTCCACTTTCCCCTCCAGCAGAAGTGGTATTGAAAATATCATGTTCTTCTTCCATAAAGTTATAATGTATGTTGTGATTAAGAGAAAAAAAAATGGAGCGATGTTTTAAGTGCATAGGGTCTTTCTCTATATAAATCCTCTGGTAGTCACATGGGTAGGAAATCCCTGATATCCTTAGCTCAAATGTAGGTGATGAAAGATATAAGGTGTAAGAAAAAATCAACCATTGTACAAGACCTTAGAGCAGGCACATCCCAGGCTAGAGTCTCCAAGTGGTTATTATATCCTTCAATAACAGAGGAGTTGGGGGTGCATCAAAATTCCTCACTTTAAAATGGTTAGTGTAGGTTTATAGACTAGATTTTCTCATGATTTGGCAAAAAAATGTGCTATGGAGTTAAAGTGATTGATTCTCTTCGTAGTTTTTTAAAAGATTGGTCCTTTTTCACTTTAGGCTCTTTGGGTCACTTGGGGGGGTTATTATCTACTTGGCATCCTCGATTATGTGTTCTCTCCACCTCATAGGTCCCATTAGGGTCAGTGGTTGATATGGAGGATCCTTTTCTAAATTCCTCATTCAGAATGATTAATGTTTATTGCCCTTATGTTGATCGGTTACAGTTCATGGAAGGGTTGGGTGTTTCAGGAATCTTAAATGCTTCAAATATTATTTTGGGTGGGGATTTAAATTTATCCTTATCATTGAGAGAGGTTTGGGGGAATTATCCTCACCTAGATCCATAGGGTAGTTTCTTCTCTCACTAGATTGAAAAATATCTCTTAATTGATTTGGAGCCGCCAAAACTAGTTCAAATATGGTAGAATGGAAGAAACAATAGTGATGTGGTGGCCAAAATGTTAGACAAATTCCTCATCTCGAAGAAGTTGATTGAGAACCCGTGGTCCTTTAGTTCAAGGGTGGTAGTTGGGGGAGTCTCTGATCACATGTCAATTATGTTATAAATTGACAAAAAGGGATCCAGGCTGCCATCGCCGATGAAATATAACCATGTGTGGATCAAGGAAAAAGAATACAAAAATATTGTAATGCCAATATGGAATCCATTTGGATGAAGATAATAGTTGTTCCTTCATGCATCAATATGAAGAAAATTTCTCAAAAATCAAAAATTGTACCCCCTCCTCAACTAAATCCTACAACACAAAAAATCTATCACAACTTCATGATGTGGAATCACAAATTGGTTCACTTTTGATCAATTGGAAAATTGTATCTCTTACAAGAGATGGATATGGTGCTTTGAGTGAGTTATTTAAAAGAAAATGGGGTTTATTGGCATATGAGGAAACTAAATCACGCCTCAAGAGCAAGGCACCATGGATAAAGGAAGGCAACAATAACACCAAATATTTCAATATCCATGAAAATTACCACAAGGTGATTAATTCAATATGGGAAATAGAATTATTCAAATGGAAAGATAGCATCAAAGTTTGAAGAAATGGATGAAGCAAGGAAAGGATATTTCAAAAATCTCTTTAAAGATCCTCCACAATGCCCTATAGGTGAAATTTAAAATGATATTAAACTTTTTCCAAAATTTGTTTCGAAGGAAATGACTGATTCACTTTAGGAAGAGATAACAGAAAAGGAATTTTTATCATCTTTGACTTCCTTTCAAAAGGGGAAAATCCCTGGGCCCGATGGGTTTTCAGTGGAGTTTTACATTGGCTTCTATGATTTAATAAAAAATGATATTTTAAGAGTGGCCAGAGAATCACAATCTTCTATAAAAATATGTGGCTCTTTCAACTTGACTTTCCTAACACTTATTCCCCCAAAAAAAATAGTTTCAATCCTTCAAGGATTTTAGACCCATTCCATGTTGCAATTTGATAAACAAGCTCATAGCTAAAATTGGGGATGAACTTAAATTATGTAAACTAGATTATGTGGTGTATTGAATCCTCTTTGTTAGGGTCCTAACCCACACATAGGTAGAACAATATATTCGGATGTAATAAAGGTCAATATTAATAAGGCCTTTCAAGAAAATAGAATAAGGCGGATGTAAGAAGACCTAATAGAAGCTTCCGCTTCTAGAAGGATATTCCTCTAGATGCTTCTTTTTAGTATAAATAGGAGTCAAGGGTATGAGAACCCTAGCTTGGATATTATTGTAATAGAGCTCTGCTCAACTGGAGGTTTCCCCCTCGAAGAGGCCCATGAACATTTCTTTCAGATTCAAAGTGTTATTTCTATTGTTATTCTTATATCATTTTAGTGTTATTGTGGTGAATGTTCTAGTTATATTGTTGTTATTCTGCCATTACTAGCATTTTATTTCTGTTCTGCATACATTTTATATCTGGCATATTACAAGTGGTAGAAGAGCACTTTCCTCGGCAGAAAGTGTGGGTTAATTTTTTTTTCAGGGTAGAGACGTATTCCGACGTCTTTAAGCCATAGATATCTGTCGTTAAACGCATAAACCTGTGGTTGAGGGATTCATACACACAGGAAATACAAGTGGTACTTAAGCGCACATTTGTT
>JASDQU010737262.1:96367-109767 GCA_032191745.1 Picea mariana
CCTCAAGGATGAAATTCAGGCCCATGTCCTCATGGCTCGGCCTGAGAGTTGGGTGGAGGCTACCAAAAGAGCTAAAGAAGCACAACAGGTTGTATCTTCTCAAAACCGCAAACCCTCCTTCATCCCTCGCCCTAAACCAATAAATCCCACTAATCCCTCTACTCCACTAAATATCCAAAAGTTGACTTGGGTTAAAATGGGTGAACGCCAACTCAAAGGCCTTTGTTATAATTTTGATGACAAATATTTCCCAAGCCACAAGTGTAAAGAACAAAATATTTTTATGGCCATCTCCAAAGAGATTTCGAAAGAAGATGAAGAAACTCCCTCTATGTTTGAATCACCTGAATCCACTGACATAACCCCTCCCTCGGACCCTCCCGAAGAAAAACCAGTCATTTCCCTCAATGTTCTCACTGGCTTCTCCGCTCCCCAAACCCTCAAGCTAATTGGTTACATCAAGCATCGAAAGGTCATCATTCTGGTTGATAGTGGATGCACCCATAATTTTATTCATCGCCGCATTGCCCAAGAAACTCATTGCTACATCCATGACGTCAATAATTTCCAAATCATGATTGCCAATGGTGGTTCCATGAAATGTGGAGGGCATTGTGAAAATGTGTGTCTCCAAATTGGTGACTACCACCTGAAGTCCCATATGTTTGCTATCGACATGGGAGGTTGTGACATTGTGCTTGGTGCAAACTAGCTAAGAACTTTGGGTCCCATTCTCATGGATTTTAAAGACTTAACCATGCAATTCGACCAAGAGGGCCACCAATATAAGTTCCAAGGCATCACCACAGGTTCACCTAAGATCATTAGTTCCCATCGCATGGAAAAGCTGCTCAAAAAGGTTCATCTTGGTGTTATCTCCCAAATCCATGCCATACAAGCAACAGAGACACCTTATGTACCACAAGACCTCCAAGTAATCCTTTCTAAACATCAATTGGTATTTTCCACTCCCCAAGGCCTCCCTCCTTCCCGTGGTGTTAATGATCATTCCATTCCCCTTATACCAGGAAGCCTTCCTCCCAATATCCGTCTGTATTGTCACCCCTTTTCCCAAAAGAATGAAATTGAGAAAATGGTCTAGGAACTCCTTAATGCAGGCGTTATTCAGCCTAGTACGAGCCCCTATTCATCTCCTATGGTCATGGTCCTAAATAAAGAAGGTTCTTGGTGAATGTGTCTTGACTTTCATGCCCTCAACAAACTTACCATCAAAGAAAAATTCCCCATTCCTGTCATTGATGACCTCCTGGATGAATTGAGTGGCACCCAATTCTTCACTAAACTGGATCTTCATTCGGGCTACCACCAGATACGTATGAAAGAGGCAGATATTCCCAAGACTTCCTTTAGAACTCATGAGGGCCACTATGAGTTTTTGGTCATGCCCTTTGGCTTGTGTAATGCCCCCTCCACCTTCCAAAGCCTCTTGAATCATGTCTTTCATCCTTTTCTCTACCATTTTGTCTTAGTTTTCTTTGATGATATCCTCATCTATAGCAAAACCTAGATAGACCATCTTCCTCATTTGGATCGAGTTCTCCATCTACTCTCTTAGCACCAAATTTTCCTGAAATAGTCTAAATGTGCTTTTGGCACCTCAGAAGTAGAATACTTGGGTCATCTGGTTGGAAAATATGGCATCAGGGTGGATCCTAAAAATATTGAAGCTATGCAAGACTGGCCTCACCCAAAGACTCTTAAGAGATTGTGTGGTTTTCTAGACTTAATAGGGCATTATTGCAAGTTTGTTAAGAATTATGGGAAGATTGTAGCACCTCTCATTGCTCTCCTAAAAAAGAACTCTTTCACTTGGACTCCAGCCAATGCTCAAGATTTTCAAACCTTGAAGATGGACATGTGCACCACTCTAGTCCTCGCCCTTCCCAATTTCACAAAGACCTTTGTGTTGGAATGTGATGCCTCAGGGAAAGGAATTGGTGTTGTCTTTATGAAAGAGGGTTGAACTTTTGCCTTTACCAATAAGCAACTATCTGAAATAAATCTGGGTAAATCCATCTATGAAAAGGAAATGTTGGATATTCTACATGTTGTGGATCTGTGGCGTCCTTATCTATTGGGGCAACGGTTTCAAATTAAGACAGACCATCAAAGCCTCAAGTATTTTCTGGAACAAAGCATTTCCTCCCTAGAACAACAAAAATGGGTGACTAAACTCTTTGGATATGATTATGAGATCATTTATAAGAAAGGCAAAGACAATGTGGTTGCGGATGCACTTTCTCGAAAATATGAAGATGAAGGATCCTTTTTTTTCTCTTTCATTCATTGTACCAGATTGGCTCCAAGCTGTTGGCCAGGAATGGCTACAAGACCCCAAAAGTTCGCAGTTGATCCAGCAATTGCAGTCCAATGCTCCAGCTTCCCCAGGGTACTCTTGGCTTCATGAGGAACTTCGATACAAAGGCCATTTGTATTTAAGTAAACAATCAAAGCTTAAATCCATGGTACTTTCTGAGCTTCATGCTACACCCACGGCAAGGCACTCCAGATTCACCAAAACCTATGACAGGGTCAAACGTTCATTTTTCTGGGATGGTATGAAACAGGACATTCGTAAGTTTGTAGCTGAATGTGACGTGTGTCAACGCAACAAGGGAGAAACAGTCAAATCGTCGGGCACACTACAATCGTTGTCGATTCCACCTGCTATTTGGAAGGATATCTCTATGGATTTTATTACCGACTTACCCAAATCGGGAAATAAATCCATCATCATGGTGGTTGTTGATCGCCTTTCCAAGTATGCTCATTTATGTGCCCTTCAACACCCGTTTACAGCATCCACGGTGGCTCAAATCTTCATGGATCGGGTCTTCAAGCTTCATGGCAGGCCACACTCTATTGTTTCTGATCATGACCCAACTTTCACAAGCAATTTTTGGCAAGAATTGTTCAAGATACAAGGCACATAATTGCATCTCATCACAACTTATCATCCCTAGACTGATGGCCAACCGAAGTTGTCAACAAGTGTTTGGAAACATATTTGAGGTGTTTTGCCTTGGAAAAGAAAAATCAATGGGCTCAATGGTTACTCCTAGTTGAATGGTGGTACAACACTTCATACCATACAGCTACACGCATGACTCCTTTTGAAGTGGTATATGGACAGAAGCCACCTTCAGTTATCTCATACTTATCGGGTGCCTCGAAGGTCCAGGCAGTTGACTTAACACTTATAGCTCGAGAGGCCATTCTTCGTACCCTCAAGGAGAATTTGGTCATGGCACAGAATCACATGAAGCAACAAGTAGATCAAGGTCGCTCTGAACGTCAATTTGCAGAAGGGGATCAGGTGTTTCTTCGACTACAACCTTACAAGCAAACTTCCCTCAAGGCCGAGCATTGTCAGAAGCTAGCACCCAAATTTTATGGTCCTTATACCATTCTCAAGCAGGTGGGACAAGTCGCCTATCAATTAGCTTTTCCTAGCCATTTGAAGCTACCTCATGTTTTTCATGTTTCATGCTTAAAGAAGGTGATTGGAGCTAAGTGCCAAATTCAAACCAACCTTCCAGAGTTAGCTGAAGAAGGATCCATTTGGCTACAACCAGAAGTAGTTTTGGACTAGCGTGAGTGTCACCTATGTCAGAGAACCATCAAGAAAGTGTTAGTCTAGTGGAAATATACAACTCCAGCAGACGCCACTTGGGAACCAACTACCATTCTGCAGCAATTTCCTCATCTCAAGCCTTGAGGACAAGATTTTTTTTAAGGGGGCGGACATGTTAGGGTCCTAACCCACACATAGGTAGAACAATATATTTGAATGTAATAAAGTTCAATATTAATAAGGCCTTTCATTAAAATAGAATAAGGCGGATGTAAGAAGACCTAATAGAAGCTTCTACTTCTAGAAGGATCTTCCTCTAGATGCTTCTTTTTAGTATAAATAGGAGTCGAGGGTATGAGAACCCTATCTTGGATATTATTGTAATAGAGCTCTGCTCAACTGGAGGTTGCCCCCTCGAAGAGGCCCGTGAACATTGCTTTCAGATTCAAAGTGTTATTTCTGTTGTTATTCTTATATCATTCCAGTGTTATTGTGGTGAATGTTCTAGTTATATTGTTGTTATTATGCCATTACTAGCATTTTATTTATGTTCTGCATACATTTTATATCTGGTATATTACACTCTTCCCTTGCTATGTTGATTAATGGTTCTCCATATGCATTTTTTCGACCTTCTAGAGGATTATGTCAAGGTTTCTTGTTGTCTCCTTTTCCTTTCCACTTAATTGTTAAGGGGTTAAATCTTCCTATAAAAAATGCTAGAAGGACAATACTTCTCAAAGGCCTCAAAAAATCCTCTTCATAAATAATTATCCATTTACTTTTTGTCGATGATGTGATTATCTTTGGTGCAAGGACATCACAATAATTTAAAGAAGAAAACAAATTATGGCCTTGTTTTGTAAGGAAACATGAATGGAAATGAATCATAACAAGTCAAACTTGTTAGTTTTTGAGGTATTAGATGATGTTGTTGTTGAATTTATTTGATACTCCCTTATACTCGACAAAGTCTTGATGTTGGGATCAAATATCTGAGGTTTGAGCTCAAACCAAACTCTTATTTATTTGAAGATCAGATGTGGTTAATAAATAAAATTCAACCTAGAGTTTCTATATGGACCAATCGATGGTTATTAGGGAGGTGTTACGGAATTCTACGTCATATGGATTTGGATCAGGGCCGCGATAGAGAAGTTCCCTTAAAATACCCTTCTCAACCTCTAATTGGACAATCAATTGGAAATAACTACCTATAGTAACTAACTTTTAGAAGAAAGGAAGAGGAGCATACCTGGAACCTTACATTTGAAGTAGATCTCATTTGAGGTCTTTCACTCCCGAAACCCTTGAAAACGATCTTCTAAAAGTCATACAACCAAATAATTATGCAACTGCAATAAATTAGTTATCCAATAACTAGCTAAATATAATTGATTCAAATTTTATGTTATATTCAAAATAAGATACACATAATATCATTGCAATCATGAATTAACACAAAGAATCAAACAAGAATGGGAATTCTTTTATTGATAACAACAAAAGGGGGTTGGTTACAACCTGTAACCGTTGCGGCACGATCCCAGAACCAGGCTCCAATTTCCTCCACCCAAGGCGTAAGATGACAATTACTACCTCCATTTTTTTGTGTACCGATGGGTCCAAGGAAGCAATGACTTTATTCCTAATGAGATAAAGAGGAATGAAAATCCTGAAAACAAGGGTTTTTAGGGGGGGAAGACAATCTCATAAATATAGGAAAACAAGGGCTTGTAGGGCTATAAGGAGATTTCTAACATAAGGTTGCATCTCTTTTATATATATTTCCTCCATCCCAAGGCTCTATTTTATACTCCCTTTTGTTAGTTGGAGTAGTTATGCATGGGCTATAGGAGGTTGGGAACCTAGGAACCCATCAACTCTGCCCAAAATATCAAGAAATATATATATATATATATATATATATATATATATATATATATATATATATATATAGAGAGAGAGAGAGAGAGAGAGAGAGAGCTAATTAAACATGTATGTGGGTTGCTAACTATCAAGGCATGTATGTAGGTGAGTTTTTTCAAGGAGAGTCGTGTACATCTTGGAAAATGTGATTTTTAATATGCTTTTAGGTAGGAAAATGGGGGATTTTCCTCCTGGAAATAGGGAAAAGGATGTAACTAAGGCCAATGAGTCATCATGAGCATAGAAGGTGTTAAATGACATTATAATAGATTCCCCCTCATGTGTGAGGTCAAAAGAGCAACTGATGGCCAAAATACATTACAAATAGTCATGAGATTATGGAGGGGACATTGGGTAGAAGTAGTTGAAGACCAGTCTTGAAACCGTATCTACAACATAAACAAGTAAGATACTCTCTTCTCAAGTTAGGAATTCCCATTCTTGAGTGTGATGTAAGCATGGACACACAATCAAGTACATTGTAGATACATGAGTAATGAAATCATAACTGATGTGCATGGCCACAAAAACTATACACAGTGGATCCATGTGATATATAGAGGCATCAATCATGGCCACAAGAAAATACACAGTGGATCCATAAAAAAATGTAGAGCATAGCCATGAATAGATCCACAGTGAAGTTGTGTCTCATAATCAAATAGAGGATATCTAGAACCGATTGAGTGAAAAAATTGATCATCTGTAAGTACCAATGCAAAGAGGATGGTACAATCAAATTCGAGTAGGAGAAAAAAATATGTGATGATCGTACTTCACCTAAGGTCTTAGAAACAATTCGTCGTGGTACGAGTCTACACTATGTGAATAAATGTATTGGATTCAAACACAATGAGACACCATTTGATTACTGGTCATTCATGTATACTATTAACAACTGAAAAACAACCCATCGATAATGATAATGGGAGTCAAGGTACCTATTACAATATAGCAAGTTTGAATAAATGAGTTGATGTCAAACACCTGATAGAATATATCGAGTAAGGGACATTGATGTATTCTCATTGTCAATAGAGAGGGAACCTACCACTCATGATTGCAAGCCCCAAGGTACTAATAGTAACTCTAAATATATGTCCCAGAGTAATATGGGTTGATGTTGATAGGAAGAGATTTGTTGGAAGGAAGGAATTAAAGCATCCTCCATCATCCAGCATGAGGGGTAGTAGAAGGACAAAGATTTGGAAGGACTTGTATGAATAAATTGAAAGGACTACATCGAGGTATGACTCCAGCATGCACCATATGGAATAGCACATGGTAGAGACTCTCTGAATAGTATCCAATGATGGAGACTACTAAAAAAGACAAGGAATCCACCAATGAGGTCAAATGGAAACTAAGGTACCACACAAATCCCTATGTGTGATAATGGTTGTTGACATTGAACACAAGAAAAACCACTCAGTTGCTAATCAATGATGGTTTTTCATCTATTGAGCGCAAGTTTACCTATCAATGATGCAAATAGGCCTAAAGTGCAACTCTAGGTCATACTCTTAGAGTAATGTGTCATAGTTGATAAGAGCAAACATGCCATGAAGAAGTCAATTGGGACCTTCTATACTAGCATGAGTGAGAGAGAAAGATACTTGTGATACTGAGAAATACTTGATTGACATGGGAGACCTGACTTGAAAAGTCAAAGATTTTTGCATAATCGTTGATGTAGGTTGACTTCCCTTGAATAGAGACACGACACAAGATGTGATTTCGATAGCATGGATTATAAAATGGGATACATTTGTGACACACAGGGCATCAACAAATGATCCATATGACTAGAAGAATAACCAGTCGGAGGATATTTTATTCAAAAATGAGAAAAACGACCTCCTAAATCCATACTAAACTAAATAATGAGATGGAGAATCATAAGATTATGTTATGTTTAAGGGAGACATAAGTAGTTTCCATATATAAAAGATTTAGACTCATTCCCATATTTTTGTTTTTTTATATTTTTGTCTTTTTCATATTATAAATCCTGAAAAGGAATAAAATAATGTTATGATACAATGGATGAAATGAGTCTCACGAGAAAGAAAACTAGTTCCAAGATCAAGGAAGATACCTATGCTTAATGCAAGGAAGCATGTGCAGGATATGGACACTCGGGGGAAAGTTTCCGCCAGGATACAAGGGTCAAGTCGCAAAGGATAGTATTGCAATGTTGGTAACTTTTCAAGAATGCATACAATTGGCTACATCACAACAAGTTTAAGTAGGAATTACGCTCGAAAAGCGCAAGCGATAGATATGCAATGCAAAAACAACTTAACACAACAAAAAAAATAAAAATTAGAAGCCACGTGGGTAATTGGCCAGCAATAGATGAAAAGAAGATATGAAGCTTCAACACAAAGTCATGGTGGGACTAKATAGGGMTTATGAGCCCACGAAAAAACTRCAACATGRGTGTCGAAATGGCCAGTGAGGAGCTTACTAGGYCACCCATGAAGAGGTAAGATCTACCATTCATAAAYAAAATTTTAAAAGYARCTTGAAAGAATAYTGTCATAATGAATGGGGTTGACCCTAAGGTAAGGATGTRATCRATACARATAAATGAAAAATGAAGGAGGAATGAAACATACCCTATATGCTAGTAAAGATCACAATAAYTGTCGAAKAAGTCRAAAAAAMACCACCAAATATAATAATATTTGTGGAAAAGATATCTCCMAAAGATATYTGCACAAGAAAAACATCGCCATGGCATTTCATTAGTMTAAAYAGTATAAAATGTTAAAATGGGGTAAACATTTAGACAAAAATATGGGAAAAAATAGGTTTAAATATGTGAAAAACTCATTTTTACTGTGTCATTTTACTTTTTACCATAATCAGAGCATTGGGAGCCCTTTTACCCTTCAAACTTTCAAGGATCAGTACAGAGTGCACATAACTCATAATTCAACACCGCTTGGACCAGGTAAGTGATTATTTCCTCCTCTTTCATTTCATCCATAAATTTTTTTATTTCGATCATTTCTTGAGTGTAAAATTATTTTTACATTTCACGTGAAGATGTACAAGACTTTCGTTCTCATAGGTAGTGTACATACGAAACTGTCATAACTAAAAGTTGCATACATTTGGGAACATTTGAAAATGGAAGTATTTAACCCAAAACAATGTTTGATGTTTGTAGGATGGTGATAGAGTGGAGGGAGAGGGAACATGGAGAAGTTTATGATGAGTTCATGGGTGACCCAAAATCCCAACAAGCCATCTGTTGCTGTGGACTTTACAAATTTTTCCATTTTAATGGGATTAGGGAAAAACGGAGATTGATCGAAACTCTTATTGGTTATTGGGGACCTAAATTAGATGCCTTCATGATCAGAGGGAAATCATTAAGGATTGAGACAGAAGAAATATATTTCCTTATCGGGTTGCCTCGTCGAGGAGATGTGGTAAACTTGAAGGGAAAATGATCGATTGGTTTAATAATCAATGAGTACATTTCTCTACATTTCTTAGTCGAGACAGAGAAGGTTAGGAGTCAAATCTCGATAAGGCAGATAGAAAACCTTGGTCTAAATATTATTGTGTTGGCGGTTGCACGTATTTCCATATCTGCTTCATTACACCAATCTTAAAGGACAATGATGTACTATGCACGATAATTCCTAGTTCCCATATTATATGATTGGAGCACCACGCTCCCAACATGCATGAAGGCCCAATTGACAGGGTGCAAGTTGGGAAAGATGAAGAAATTTGGCTTTGGAAGCCTCTAGTGTTGTTTTTTCTTTGAGAGAGTACATACGATGAGTCCAAGAGTGGACATCCATCTGCATTATATGAGAGACGATGCGATGGAACGGTGGACCAAGGTACTTCCTAGGAAGGGAGGAGGAGATCTAGGTGATCCCTGGGATGATGAAATCTTTGCTTGGTGGGAGAACCATGTGGTTGTGATTGAATATTATCCTTATGCAAGGATCGACTATCACAATGAACCAGATATGCATATACCTACTAATAGTTCCTATGGAGATATCGGTAAAATATTTTATCTTTTAAACTTATTTCATTTTTATATTTTTATGATTGAACAAAAGAAAATATATTTTGTGTGGACCAAGCTAATAACATGATTGTCTGATCATACAGAGGCATCCTGATGGATTTCCTCTACATTGAAGACATGGTCATGATGGCCAATCGCGTGGAGAATTTGATCACGTATTAGATAACTTCTAGAGGAATATAGATAGATTGGTGTGCACAGTGCCAATGGTACAGGTCGAATATTTATCAGAGCAAATGAAACGACATACAATTTGAGTACCAAGGGATTGGGTACATATCTTTCGACGTCTAGCCAACGTTGTTGTTTGTTATGAGAGACATGTTGAGGGAAGTACAAGGCCCTGAGGACCATGATTTAGAGATCATGTATATGTTGTATTATCATTCCTGATAGAGGACAGTTAAGGCTAAAAGTCATTTTTGAAACATGATCCACTTTTGTGCTGATGAATAGTGATGACGATATTATATATATATATATATATATATATATATATACACACACACATATGGCATTTGTTTTCTTAGTGATAATGTGCAAATGATTTGATTATATACAAATAACAAAAATGTGTGCTTTAGTTTCAACATGAGTGATATAAATGTCAATCTAACACGTAGTTAGCAAATGCATCACTTAAAGAATTATAAATTCTTGGAATGTGAACATAATTAATATTATCGAAAAAAATCTCCAAAGAACGTACCTGTAGGAAATGACGATGTGGCATAGGATTGTGAGCATGATATTTGTTGTTCATTTGGGAAACTACCAACTGAGCATCTGATCAAACTTCTAAGGACCAAATGTGATTTGGAATAGCATCACAAATTATTTCGATAACATCACTATACTCAGACACATTATTGGTGAAAGGATCAAGACAAGCACCTTTCGATGTAGCCAACTGACCTGTGGGAGAATAAATCACCCAATTGATGGAATCCAAGTTCTGAGTGTGATTTTTGGTGTAGGGGGCAGCACCTTATGGTGACAGACCTCCCAGAGGACCACCTTATGGAGGCGGACCTCCAAAACAACCACCTCACAGAGGAGGACCATATCACCAACTTCCACAAGTCAAAAAACAACTCTTGTTCTTGGCCACTTTAGATTTTCTAGATCTTTCGCGGTTGACTAATGACCCCATATGCCATTCCCTCTTTTGGCCCCCCATTCCTACAAAAATTCCATCAGACATTCTGAAATTTGACGGAAAACCTAGAGAAGATCCAAATAATCACGTGATGACTTTCCATCTATGGTGTTGTTCAAACTCCTTGATGGATGACTCTATTCAATTATGACTTTTCCAGCGAACCCTTACAGGATCATCACCTAAATGGTATATAGAACTGTTGTACAACTCCTTTGACGACTTTAATTCCCTTTCCTTGGAATTTTAACACACTTTGAATTTCCTATCCAATATGAGACCGATACTGAGCTCTTAACCTCGTTACACCAATCAAATTCCACCCATATTATATTTCATATCACATTCATGAGTAGAGGCATCAATGAAAATTAATCAAAGCCACGATCTTAGATCAATTATTAGTTGATTGGTTCACAAAGTCCCTTTTTCCACCTATAGCTCGATATGTCACCATGGGAGGTGTCGTTACCTAGGAACAAGCCATCATTCGAGCCCAGTATTTATATTTGGTATACTCTCAATCTAGCATGTTATACGAACTGATTCCTAATGTTCTTCGACTGTCAAATGATCAAACCAAACCTACTCCTGGACCCCATGCCAATGGTATGATCGGTATTGTTTCCACAAATACAACCAGTCAGATGACTGGGAAATATAGCCAATCGACTAAAGCTACCAATCCTAGCTCATATTTCCATACCAGTACTCCAATTAAGCCCCTTTCACAAACTTCCAAGGTTAATACAGTGCAATCGACCGCACCAAAAAACCCACAACAATATGGAGGAAAAACGAAGGGTAATAATAATAAGAAAAATAAAAATTCTTCTGAGCAGTCGAGCCCTAAAACCTAATAAAAAAACATTGAGGTAAAGAGAAATCGAAAGGATAAATATCCCTTCATGAATTGTAAAGAGGATCATTTCACTAAAGATTTTCCTTGTCTTGTTGAAATTCATCAATATCTCGAGCGAGGAATATCCCCTTCTACACATGTAGTTTTAACAAATCCTTCCCCAACACCAAAAACTTGTGAGCAAAACACAAGCACCCCCACTAGGGGGAAACCCCGAGTCCCCATCAGTAAATATCTTGTTGTTTAAATCTGTGACCAGATCTACTAGAGCCAAGAATTACAATTCCCCATAAAGTGATTCTTTACCCAAGGATCCCCCCTCAACTATCCCACCCAATGGTCATATCACACTAGATAAATCAACTCTTGAACCTTCCATATTCCCTCCAAAGGGAGTACTTCATCGAACTACACATAATCCCAATGCTCAGGAAACCCAACATTGTAGTATAGTAGAATATCTTGCACAAGCCTCATGTGCCATGTCTGCACTCGAAGTACTACATTCTTGTCCTATGCAGCATAAATCCTTATTATCATCCATCAATGGAATTGACGCTACGGAATCCAATGTTATTTCCTTCGACACRAATTGCAATGAATCCCTCCTATCACATCAATTGGCATTACATATCATTGTCTGATCTCTGAATAAAAAAAAAATCTGAACACTGCTCGATGAAGGCGCCACAAAATGAATCATGTCCTTGACATGTTGTAAATATCTTAGTTCTCCCCAACTTACCAAATATGAAACCATCCTTAAAGATTTTGACGAAMATTTTTTCAAACCCCATGGAATTCACCTCTCATTACCAGTTGAACTTGTGGGAAAAAATGTTTCGATAGAATTCAAGGTGATCGACGCCACACTCAACTATAATTTGATTTTAGGTCGCGCCTGGTTCTACACCATGAAGTTTGTTGCRTCTATCATTTTTCGGCTTGTCAAATTTCCCCACCAAGGAAAGATCATCATTATCGACCAACTAGACTTTTGTACACCAAACGTGTGAATCAATCCTAATGCAAATGTGCCTTTTGTAGGAGAGTCTTCTTCAGGATGTGAAAGCATCAGGGTAGGCATTTATCCCTCTTGAATGGATAATTTTCCCCTTCCCCCACCAGAAATCACCCCAACAGTCTCCATTAATATGATCTTCGTTATTACCGGTAAACCCATCGGTTACAATGACCACTAGGTAATCCCTCACCCATCAGACATAGAATCTTATGGGGACACCATTCTACTATCACCAATGGAGTTGGCGTATTTAGTGATACAATCCACAAGAGAATCTCCTGATTCTCATTCTAGTCTCCTATTGAATGAGGAACTAGATCAATTTTCCTCTCCCTATTGGGTTAACCACACTTCAACGTCACACAACTTTCTCAACATTGTCCTCCCTTCAGACGAATATATTATGGAATTCATGACTTTGCAAGACAAACCTTGGGAATATTCTCACCATCAATCCTCCTTCTTTCCCTTTGGAGAGAAGAAAGAAACCTAAATACAAACCCTCATTTTGACTGATATTCTGTTGGATTATTGAGAGGGGGGGTGAATTAGTAATAACGTAATTATAATCCTTTTTCTTCAAATGTTATATCAATGTAGAATTATTATCCAATAATGAGCAGTAATAAATAAACAATCACACACATGCACAGTACACCAGTGTTTTACGTGGAAACCCAAATCGGGAGAAAACCACGGAATTCTTTTTCTTATATGTCTTGAAGAATTACGTTCATTGGAAGCACCAACTTCCTTTGTTTTCCAGCT